>NW_010729107.1:3145807-3199103 GCF_000365185.1 Nelumbo nucifera
GAATGTTTCATAAGATGATAGGGGCATCATAGACCGATGTGGGAGGGGCCTATCCTAAAATGGAAGACTCTCTCATGGTACCTTGGCGTTCACGAATATGATGGGTGAACACTCACTGGACAAAAAAGTTTAACCTAAAATGGCAATGAACCTTGTTTGACAGAGGCCAAAGGGAAAGCTCATAAGATGAGTAGATGTGATCTTTCACAAAAGGTGGTGGGGTTATGCAGCTGAAACAGTTGGATCCATGCACCCTATGTGATTTCCCACATTTTCAGAGACATAATTCGTAGACTTCGTCACTGAGATAGGAGGCAAATCTCAGAGATGAATAAATGGAAATGGAACATAGATTAAAAGTCATACCTATGCAAATAACATGAATCAAATAAGGTTGTGGACTAATACTTGTTTTGCCCTTTATCAGAAATGGCAAATGGGCAATTCGCTAAACTGTTGGATGACAACAAGTTTAAGGGCCCAAACTACGTTGACTGATATCATAACCTTATGATGGTCCTGACGTCCGAGAAATTGGACAAGGTAGTTAAAAACCCTGCTCCGGATCGTCTTGGTGATAGGGCTTCTGAGGCCCACAGGAGGGAGTATCAAGAATGGGAAGAGAAAAATTCTCTTGCCCGGTGCTATATCATAGCCTCCTTAGATAATCAGATACAGCGACAATTCGATCATCGAATTGTCCAAGGATATCTTGGATAGTCTAAGGACAATGTATGAGGAGCAGAATCATTATACTCGTCAGAAGGTACTGAAACAGTTCATGACCGCACAAATATCTAAGAACCAGCTAGTTCATGACCATTGTCTTAAGATGATGGGGTACATCAATGAACTGGATGCTCTTGGATCTGGGCTAGAGCAGAGGTGGACTCAATGGAGACCAATGGAATCTAGACTCTAGTAGATCCGCCCCTGGGGTAAAAGCAATTGATTGCAAATGGATCTATAAGTGGAAGAAGGGCCCCGATGGTAAGGTTGTGACCTACAAGGCTCGTCTTGTGGTGAAATGGTACATTTAGAAAGAAGGAATCGATTATGAGGAAACCTTTTCGCCCGTGGCCATGCTTAAATCCACTATGATCCTGCTAGCTGTAGCAGCATACCATGACTACGAGATTTGGCAAATGGATGTCAAAACTACGTTCTTGAATGGAGATCTTACTGAAGATATCTATATACAGCAACCGCAAGGTTTCATAGCTGCAGGTCAGGAACACATGGTATGTAAACTCCAAGAAAGGAAACGTTCCTTTCAGGCATGGAGTCACTCTCTCCAAGGGTATGTCTCCCAAGACTCCCGAAGAGATTGAGGGCATGAAAGAGGTTCCCTATGCCTCAGCCGTAGGGAGCATCATGTATGCCATGCTATGCACTCATCCTGACATTTCTTAGGCAGTTAGTGTGGTAAGCAGATACCAATCTAACCCAGGGCAGGAGTGTTGGACTGCTGTGAAAAACATACTAAAATACCTTCGAAGGACAAAAGAGTTTTGTCTAGTATTCGATGGTAGTTTACTACAGATCCAAGGGTATACTGATGTCGATTTACAGTCAAATCCAGATGATAAAAAGTTTACATCTGGATAGATTTTCACGATAGGATCGTGTGTTGTTTGTTAGAAAAGCAGCAAACAGGGGTCCACAGCGGATTCCACAACCGAAGCCGAATACATTGTTGCAAGTGAAGCTGCCAAAGAAGCCATTTGGATGAAGAAGTTCATCCAGGAATTAGGAGTAGTTCCATCCAGCACATCACCCATTCCATTGTTGTGTGACAACACTGGAGCAATTGCTTAGGCTAAGGAGCCATGAGCCCACTCGAAGTCGAAGCACATCGAGAGGAAGTACCATGTACTACGGGAGATAGTTGGAAGAGGGGACGTCCTGATTCAGAAGGTAGCATCAGCAGAAAATGTAGCAGACCCATTGACTAAGCCACTGACACAGAAAGTGCTTGAGAAACATTTGGAAAGTATGGGACTCCGACTTATACCCGATTGAACCTAAGTGCAAGTGGGAGCTGTTAAACAATGTATGCCCTTAGCTCCAATCAGAATGATGTACATTATGACATTTACTGTAAATGAATAAAGTACATATTTGTTTCTGTGTAATACCCTTAAACTGGACACATATGAGACTCGTGTTAGTTTAGAATCTTCATAACCGTTGGATAGATCTAGGGAGATTTATCCTGCCAAGGCTGACATTGGTGTGCCGCCAAGTTGGTTGGGGTGGCTTATCTTAGCTACCAGGGTCAGACCTGAGGTGCATACAGTGTGGGTTTTCTTGGAACCTTGAACCGGACCAGAATTTCAGTATTACCCTGGACCTTGGAGATAGATGGGCAAAACTAGAATGTTACACCTGACCCCTAGACTCGATTATAATACTACACTAGGTGTCGGATTTGACTGTCTTTAATATGTCAATCAGTGAGATCCTTAGAGGGGGTCAAAACCTGGGCATGTTGGGACAGTCCGAGAATTCATCTAAGTGAGTGATCATAGTGACGAGATCAGCCCCTTTGTCGGACAAAGTGAATAATCGGGGATGCACTCTCTCTGATGAAAACCTAAACTGCCGGTAGTCGATTTCAACCGTTGAAATTTGTTTTTTTGCAAAATATATTTATATAGAGATATACATATATATTATGGTTTCAAAATGTCTGCAAAATGTTTTAATTCCCAGGATCCATGTAAGTAGAGAGTGCAACACTGTTCCTTGCAGCCAAGGGAGAGATCCTCTCTTGTCGGACAGTGTTTGATCATTATGGGCTGAGAGGTTAAGTGTAAGACCATTGAGGGTAATACTTAATGGGTCAATCTTGCATCTGCCCACAATCCTTGGTTTTGTATAAGGTGGCTTGACCCAAAGACTATTTAGTGTAAATGTTGGGCCCATTAAGAGCCAATGGTGATGGACTCAAGGGTTCACTATCTCCTATAGTGAATTCGGCCAGACCTTGTAACAAAGGTTGGGCTGAACCCATGTGGCTGATGTGTAGATCAATGTTTGGGTTCCACGCCATACAAGGATAGCCAACTGGGTAGCAGATTAGGAGGTTAAGTGAGCACATAGACTTAATGGGCCTAAAGCCCAATTCGAACTGGCTTAATAAGATTAATTAAATAAGAGTGATTTTGTGATTTAGATCAACAGATAGGATAAGGGATTATCCCTATCCACTCAAAGAGTTTAGATCCAAATAAAGGTTTGGATCAGGAAACTCCTAATTTGATTTGGAAGGCTGATCTTTATTTGTAGATATGATAAGGGATTATCCTTATCTCTTAAAGAGCGTCCAGATCCAAATACAAGATTTGGATTAGGAAACTCCTAATGGGATTAGGAGATCCTCTCTTTAAATACTATAAATAGAGGAGCAGGGCGAACCCTCAAAATACAACAAGAAAACAGAACAAGAGTTCTCAGTTCACAAATCACAGAGAGAAGAATATGCAGTTTGACTGTTCCTGTCTTCTGCTCTTTCCTACTCTTGCCACCCCTATCAGTTCGATCTCCACCTATGGGAGTGATCAAGAAAGGTTCTTGATATTGCCTTTTGCTAGAAAAGGTAATCTGAAGTCGTGCTCACCAGCCCTCCATCACATTCTTGCTGAAGAATTCAGTTCTTGTCGAAGAGTTGTACTGCTGATTCTGTTTCATCCTACACCATGTCATCTTCGGTGGAAGAAGTCTTTAGATTTCTCCTTGGGCGTGAACACCTTCATTGGGAGTTACTATTACTCCGTATCAGGTATATCCCTCTCCTCCCTTTTGGTTTCAAATCTGGTCCGATTTGGTTTCAAGATTGATCATTAAGAATGTAGTTTTCTAAAATAGGGAATGTGATTCCCACATGGGAGAGAGAGAAATTTTTGAAATTTCACCCAACCTCTCTGTAGGGTTCAGCCATTCATATGATGGATCTCTCATCCCTTCATTCTCTATTTGCATAGAATTACTGTTCAGGTTTTGTCATTTAATTTAAGGACTCTCTTGCAGTGTACAATAAGCAATGCAAAATGGTGGAAGTGAAACAAAACTTTCCACTTTGTTTTTTTTGAGATCTCAATTATCAACTCACAAGTTTAGGTTTAGGCTTTTAAAAATTAAAATACCTTTTAAGTCGTTTGAACTACAAATCTAAAAAAAAAGTGTTTTTTAATAAAAATTTCAGGGCAAGGCGCTTTTGGCTACTTAGGAGCATGTAGATCTCAAGAAATTACCCAAAAAAAAAAGAGAGATAACCCCAATTGGACACCCAAGCACAAAGTTATGGCCTTTAGAATTTTGTATTTATGTGCAAAAGAAATGTCAAAAACTGGGACCGAGTCACTGGTTTTCTGGTTCAACTATTCGGTCACAGGTTTTGGCAATTTTTTATCCAATGCAGTTTTGGGAGTATGACCAGATTGGCCAAGCCGCCAAGGGCCCATGTCATTGTTCAACCGGTCCAATTGGTCAATTCAGTCTAGTTTTCTAAACACTAGTAAACTTTCCATGGGGCCCACATAAATCTAAAAAAAAAGAATAATAGTATCTTGGTCAATGGAAACCAGAATCCCATTGACCAACTCCCCCCCCTCTTAAAATCCAAAAAACCAAAAAGCCCTTAGGGGCTTAGGCTTTAGTAAGGTGGTTGAACGTTTTCATCTTACCATTATATGAATCAATATCTACGAACTAGGTGGCTCAATTAGTAGCTGGGTAGTCCTAGTGGATGTGCGGATTCAAGTCCCACTATTACCACCTACCTCAAAGAATCATTAATGGGTTGCGTTAAATACAAAAAAAAAAAAAACAAAACAAAAGTATTGCCCCGTGTCTTAAGACATATGATCAAGGTTCAAAATATTGATACACCCTAGCACATTTTTTTTTAGTTTTTTCTTTTCAAAATTTTAGAGGAACTGGGAAATAAGGGTTCATTTTGTTTTCAGGAATAGGTGCTTGGAATTAGAATCGGAATGCCCCATTCCAATTCTTACTATTTGTTTGGTAGGAATGGGATTTTGATTCACATTATTGGGAGAATTGGCCATTCTAGAATCCAGACCCCCTTAGGCTTCGTTTGATTTGCGGGATGGGGATGGGAAAAGAGGAATATTCTTAAATGATTCCTTTTTCACATGTTTAATTGTTGGGATACAGTGGTTTGGGATGAGAAAAGAGTGAGATGCGAGATCCCAAAAAATGAGTGAGTGGGATCCCACCAGAATAGGGTGGCCCGGTGAGAAAGGAAAAAAGTGAGACACGTATGAAAAAGATTATCAAGTTTTGTTAGACTTGGAATTTGAGTGTTTCTTCTTCCTTCAACCTAGTGTCCCAACAATTGTATCTCCGACGGCTTTTCCAGTGATCTCGAGAAAAGGTGAGACCAGATCTGTAATCCTCTTGCGATGGCAAGCCATTTTCACTATTCTTTTATATATTTTGATGCATATGAAGGTATTCCCCATTGTTAGGGGTAGCCACGCTATGCTTCTCATGAGTTATTCAAGCTTGGCTCTACTTGGTTTAAACTGAGCTTCAAGTTGAGCACAAGCCCATTGTATAGGCTCATTTGCTAATCGAGCTGAGCTCGAGCCCAGTAAAGATAGGCTCGCGAGCCTAGTATAATAAATAAATAACTTTTATTATATATATATACATATACATATACATATACATATAATAATATTTATTATATATAATAATATTTTTTTATTTATAATAATAAATAATTTTTATAATTCTTAATTTTTGTATGTAAAATAAAAAATTATTTTTATTTTTTAGAAAAAACTTGGCTTGCAATCAAACTCGAGTCGAGCTCAGCTCCAACTTGCGAGCTTTTGAATCGAGCCGACCTCGAGCTCAAGTCTCTAGCTCGTATCGAGCTTGAGCTCGAGCCTAACACTATTTCTATGAGCTGAGCTCAAATAGCCAAGTATTTGGCTCGACTCAGCTCGAATCCACCCGTACCCATTATTTGCAGAAGTCTCTGCATTAATCAAACCTCTTGTCATCTTCCTCACTAGTTCCAACAAGGAGAAACTCCATTCTCCTTGTGCAGTTGAGACTTGCATTTTTTTTTTATTTTTCCTATGTTATTATTTTTTTATAAGTATCTTTGAGTGAAGCTGATTACTAGTTACTATTTTCCAAAACAACAAGAGACCTGCCACCATTTCCACCTATCAGAGAGAATAATACAGCTCTTTTCCCCAAATCAACCTTAAATCCACTAGCCCTAGAGAAAACCCATTTCCCAAAACCATCAATAGTGTTAGAGAATCCCCTCTTAGCCCCAGAAACAAAATTTTTCAATATGCCAAGTGAGTAGTCATTCTTATCCTCTATAGTCCTTCCCAAGAGGGAAAACTCCAACCCCAACATTAGCCTTCCTCTCGGGAGACTCAGAACCAGGCAACCCAAGTTTGAGCTCAATCTTTTTGAGGTTAAATGCATTTTTCTTCTCCTCCTCGGTAGAAACTGTGGAAGAGGAAGAAGAAATCTTCTCAAAGCCTTCCATGGAAGAAATCTCTGATAAACCTATGTAATCATGTTTTAAGGGCTTAAACATTAAACTTCAACAACAAAGGCACCTGAGAGAAAAAACCATGAGCATAAAAAGAATATGCACAAGAAGAAGAGATTATTTGAATCAAAGTTGAGAGAGCAAAGTTCCTGTGTTAGAAGAAGACTTGGCATTATAGAGCAATGGAGAGGTTGCAAACTTGTAGTAGAAATCTATGATAAACCTGCAACAAATTCATGGACTATGTGTTGATTACTTGAATTCAAATTTTCTCATTTGGGCCTAAGTGTTTATTTCTTTCTCTCAAACAAGATTATGTACTCTTCTTAGTAGGTTTTGGGATGTATTTTTGAAGATGTTGAGCCCCAAATTTCTAAGTTGATAGTAACAATAGCCAATCTTGTCCATCAAAAACAGGTCTGTGGGTGAGTTGTATCAATTCTTGTGTGTTTACATATGTTGCCTTATGTGGCCAAGCCCTGTTTGGCATGAGTATTTCTATATAGTTTCCAGTGCATGTATGAGGATTAAGGTTGATAAGTCGTCCACCGTTTCTTCCAGAACTTCAAGTTAAATATCATGTGAACAGTATGGACCACCCTGCATTTGTTGGATGTTTTCAGACTTGTAAAATGATGAACCACCCTACAGTCATCCAACAATCTAGAAAGCTAAATATCATGTAAACAATATGGACATGGGTGCATATTTTTTAATGCAAGAAATTGAAATTACATCTGCAAATTTATCTGCAATAAATTTGGTGTATAGGAAGGGTCAGGTCTATGTAGTTACTTGGTAGCATCTTGAAATGTCCTTGAAAAATAGTTAATTAAGCTAATGAGAACTTTACAACTAGAAGACAAAACTTCTCTCATTCGTACTTGGCCTTTTATCATTTTAGTTAAGTAATGCCTAAGAACTTTATTTTTAACCAGTTTTATTCTTTTTTAATTACATATAAAGTTGGACAAGCCCATACAACAATGGGCTCATGCTAACTGAAACCATAACCTTGAACTAAAGATACTAACCAGAGAGAGAGAGAGAGCCAAATGCCAAACCCAACTTCTGAAAAAGTTTATTAAGGCCAAGTAGGCTATGCTAATTACACATAGTCAATTTGGCATATGGCAAAGATGATTATGTAAATAGAGAGAAAGAGTTTTGTAAGCATGGAAATCTTAAAACAACAAGGCAAAACTAGGGGGAAAAACACAGAAGGTTGCAAAACAAACATGGGAAAATGAATTTTCCATTATTTTCCCTTGTATAACCAAATAATGGAAAAGTGAAATTTGCACACTTTTTCATCCCATCCCATCCAAAATTTCCCACAAACCAAACGGAGCCTTAAATCCTATTATTAATAACTCATGACAAAAGACCCTAATCCTAATATTAATAAAATAATAATAACAAACAAAGATATTAGTTATTAAATAAAAAATAAAGTACAAAGAAAATATTGATACAACATAAGTAAAGTAATAACATAATAATAATAATAGTAAAAACTAATAATTAAATAATAAAATATTATGAATGTAATAATAATAATAATAATAGTAATTAAATAAGAGTATACTAATAATTAAAATATTAGTAAAATATTCATAAAAATAATAAAACTATAATAAAACATTAAAAATTAATAATAAAAGTGAAGATATTATTTTAAGTAAAAATAAATTATTAATATATTATATTAACATAATAATAAAATAGTAACATTTTATTTATTAAATAATTATAAATTAATTTTAAAATAATAAAAAACAATAGAATATTAATAAGATAATAAGAAAATAATAAATTATTAATAAAGTATAATTATATAAATATTAGTAAAGTAATAATAATATAATGATATGTTAATAAAATATGCATAAATAAATGATAAATACTAAGATATTAATTATTAAGTACCAATAAAATAATAATTATATATTCATAAAATATTAGTAATAAAATATTAAATAGATTAATACAAAATTAAAAATTTCAGTTGATTCCGATTCCAACTTCCAATGAACCAAACAATAGCAATCAAAATCCAATTCTGATTCCTCCTGATTGAACCAAACAGGCGTAAAGAATAGGTGATTCTGTCCACGAACCAAATGAATCCTAAGGTTATTTAACATTTAAAACAAATGGTAAAAAAATCCTTACCAACCGATACGATACATATCGGCTGATACAATCCGTAACGAAAGTTTGGTCGACCGAAAAAAATAAAAATTTCATAGACGCCCGACCCGAAGCCCCGAACGGCGAACGCCTCCCTAGTCCTACTTCTACAGTTCTACTACGTCTCCTGCTTCGAAGTGGGCCAGCCTATTGTTTATCTACTCACGCGGCCCACGACCCAGTCTATTGCTTGCCCTAAAAAGCTGAATTGTTTTCGTCCCGTATACATGCGGTATAAAAGCACCTAATTAGAACTTTAGGGTTTTTCTTCATCCTTCTACGGCGGAAGCTCCTTCTCCACTCGCAGCAACTCGAATCTTTGCCCTCGGCAACTCCCTCCTCTTCAGATTCGATGGTGCGTACTCTACTCTCACACTCCATTCTATGAATTGACTCATTCTTCTACATTTTAGCTGAATGAGAACGAGACTGACACCGAAGAAAACTTACTATTTTGCTTTTCCAGGCCCCAAAGAAGGAGAAGGCTCCTCCTCCATCTTCCAAGCCTGCCAAGTCTGGCGGTGGTAAACAGAAGAAGAAGGTTTGATAGAATGAAATCCTATATCTATCCATCTTTTGTTTACACACGATGCTCTTTTTTTTTTTTATCTCTGCTTCTCTGTTTTTTTTGTTCCTCTGATGTTTGGACATTAAAAGTTAAAATTTTCGATATTTTTTGCAGTCTCCATTTTACTTTTCCATTTTGATACCACTTCGCTAATTTTATTTTCTTCATTATGTCCTTCGGCAACTTTCTGTATTGATTCGTTCATTTACGAACTGGATCTTTGTTTTTTTTATTAGATCTTTTATACTGGAATTTTGTTCTGTCGACAATGCAGAAGTGGAGCAAGGGAAAGCAGAAGGAGAAGGTGAACAACATGGTGTTGTTTGACCAGGCTACCTACGACAAGCTCCTCTCTGAGGCCCCTAAATACAAGCTCATCACTCCTTCCATTCTATCTGACAGATTGAGGGTAAATTTCATTGACCTTTAAAAAAAAACTTGTTGACAGATTGTGGGTAAATTTCATTGACCTTTAAAAAAAAACTTGTTGGCTTAAGCTCCCATTCTTTTAACCATTAGTCTTGGTAAATTGCGATTTTGGTTACTGGTTTCACCTTAATGGGTCCATGGGCATTCCTTGTACGTCTTCTTATTGAGTGGTTTTCTGCTGCAACGAGTTCTGAACAAAAAAATAATGACAATGTAAAAGAACACTTATGAATTAGAGTAAACGAGTGTGGCATTAAAATTCAATTCATTTAAGTTCATGAAAGTTACAAATTAGAAAAATTCTTTTACTATAAATTGTTTGTGTACAAGAAACATGATATGCAACTGTCTTTTAATTTGAACAGATACTTTCATCACCCAAAACTTTTCACTGGCAATTTGAACCACTTTGTTGCCATAGCCTTTGCAAAACTTTTCATTATTATACAGCATTCAAGATCATGGTTGGTACCATATGGCTAGATATTGTAGCTTATTATTGAAGAATAGACAATTTGAGACAATTAGGTAATCGATAGTTCATGCTCTTTGTGATAATAGATCCTTGATACTTGGTAATTTACTTGTACTGTTGTACTATTAGATACTTGGTAATTTGAGACTGTATTTATGATAACAGAGCCTTGATTCATCCTCTTCTTTTTTCTTTCCTGGGAAGGTCTATGAATCTTCAATAAGGTGGTGGTTAAAATGACATTCAGTTCATTTTACTGATATCTAGTTAACGTAAAATAGGAAAAAGACCTCGTCTAAAATAGTTACTGCTTGTAACGTAAAATGTGTGGTCGAGATAAAGCCTCATGTAATCGGTCATCTGAACTTGTAAACCGTTTAATCAGTTACCATTCATCTAATGCAAGTTGAATGGTCCAGAAGAGTTTGGGGGCAGGCCAAGAAGAACATAGGTTGCGGTAGCTAGATATGGGTTGAGGACTTGTTGTAATGTCCAAATAGGCTTTATTTATCTGATTCCATAAGGTTGGGACAATGCTTTGTTAAGTTCTTGTTTTCTCTGACATAATTGATTAATTGTCATCACTATTGTATTATTGATTTGACATGTTATACATAAGAAACTAGTCCTTATAAATTTCTGCTGTCAGACATTTTTTGACTTGGAACCCGTGTGGCTTTATGAAGAAATGTTGGACACAAATGGAATATGTGGGCTTTCTATACCCAACAATTTATCTCAATGTTGAAAATGGCACTCGTGTCCGCATCATAGATTCATTTTGATGTGGACTTCCAGGAACAAGTCATCCTTCAGTAATGCACACGACTGTGTTTATGTTAAGTTAAAGTGTATTTTCAACATTTCCAAGTGTTTATTATATTTAGCTAATTTAAGATTTATCAAAGAAAATATGGAGCTAGCTTAAGTGATAACTGCAGAGATTGGACCATAAAAAAATTATATTTTCATTTAGGTCTGGACTCTGGATTAACATGAAATTGATTGAATTCCCGTGTAGTGTGTTATTGTTACTGTTTTCATCTTTTGTTTATTTTGATGGCTTCACAGATTAATGGATCACTTGCAAGGAGGGCAATTAGGGAATTAATGGCAAGAGGTTTGATCAGGATGGTATCTGCCCATGCAAGCCAGCAAATTTACACCAGGGCGACCAATACTTAGGTGTTTTGCATTGTTTTATGTTTTAAATATTACTTTTATGTTAGTTTAACGTCTTTGTTTAGTGTTGAGTTGGAAAGAAGTACCTTTATTTTTCTTAGAATTATGTTGTGAATTTTGAGTTGTTCACAAATATCATTATTTGGTTTCATTACAAGGTCTCCAGAAATGCTGTTTTGGTGGTTTTATGTTTAATTAGAATGCTGAATGATTTATGTAACGTAGGGTGGTTATCATGATATTCTCCAGTCCTGCGTGGTTTATGGAAAATTCATGGTTCACACTAACGGCTTTATTGGGCCATAACAAGCTCATTTACAGGAGAAACATCTGAGGCTACTTTCCTGGGGCGACATTAGATGTGGGCCATTTACATGAAAGCCATGTTGTCACGGAGTAAGATTGTGCAGTGGAAAGATTACCCGTTGCTGTGTTGGCCTGTTGCACAGGGCTCGATGAATGGCTATACCAAGGTCAGTGGCATTTGATCATGACCTCGTGTGCAGGCCCAGAGTTCTCGTTTGCCCTTTCTAGTCCGTGGGAGGCGTTGCTTATATGTCAAAGGGGGACTGTACCAATGTTGATGTGTTAAGCAATTGTTGGACCTTGAATACTGTGTGCTTGGACAAAGGGATAGGACATGGGGTTGGTAAGGAATAGGGATATGCTTCGGCCAACTTGCAAACTCCTGTTTATCTGTACTGTGCAGTGTTAGTTCATGCAGTCTCTATGAGCAATTAACCACGTAGCTAATCCGGGCCATCTTGCAAGGGACAGTCTTGAGAGTGTTAAGTTCAGATATCCAAGGAGGTAGGGATATTTATGATAATGCAACTCAATGTAGGGCCCTAACTGTGGTTAGACTTAATGAACGCCCACTGTTATTACATTCTGCAATTTATTTCCTTATTTTGATCTCTTTTTTGCAATTACAATGTTCTTACGAACAATTAAGTTTTAATTGCAAAAAGGAAATAAATCTTTAAAATAAAGAATGCCAAATGCAGCCTTATAAACCCTAAAAAGCTATTGGTTCAATATGCAAGACTGACTTTTCTTGTTTTGATCTATTCGTCCAAAAATAATATATATGGATCCGTTTGAATTACCAATGTAAGACTTGTATGAGCGCAGCATTTTCAGTTGCGCTTGCGGTGAAAATGAAATTACAGCACTTGTGATCGTATCCTTTCCTTTTTTTTTTCTATTCTTATTTTTTGGCGGAAGAATAAAAACACTAGAGCCGAAATTACATCTCCTGATCTTGGGCAAAGTATTCCCACCAGCTGGGTGGGGAAACTGTGAATTTTGAAGTCTCCTTGTCTAGATTGATGTGCTACTTTATAAGCAAGTACATGGCATTATCTTCTTACTTGAGAGGTTACAACCAAGGTTTACTGTTTTTTATTTACTTTTTTATTTTTATGAAACTGGTTCAGGGGGGTCGGTTTAGGGCCCCACCCCCTGAACCGGACAGACCCCTGATACATCCACTATAGGGGTGTATCGGAGAGGTCCCGGAACGATGTATTGATACTTTAAACCTTGATTGCAACTCTCAAAGAGTTTCATGCTGCTCTAGCAAGGCTTGATCCATCCAATCTCTTTGCAGTTTTATAGAGATATCTATGATACAGGATTATTTGATTCTGAGACTAATCGAACCTATTTTAAACCAGAATTTAAAACCCACTGTAACGTGTTCAGCATGGCCCATTCCTCTGCTTGCTTTGGGCCTTGAACTGTATATTGTTTTCCTATTGCTGCAACAAATTGTGATTGGAAGTCAATATAACAAAGCCTTCTGCAGCATGATGATTAGATAGGAAAGAGCTGTGTACAAAAAAAAAAAAAATCCGCAGCTCCATGCATAACATCAGCCTTCCTTTTTGGATTTTGCCGGTCTATTGGAACCGAAAGAATGAGGAATAATTACCTGTCCGGATTTTAGTTGTGGCATAGCGGCTTGGGCTTGGCCGGGCCGGGCTTTGGGCCTGTTAATTTAAATATATTTTCTTTTTGTATATTGGGGGCCGATCCAGGTGCAAAATCAAACCTACCAAGGACGTCACTATGTATTGGATGGAACGCTTCATCGTTACAGCTTTTGTTAAGAAGAATCCTCTGTTACCCTTGGCCTTGGTTGGTAGATTAAAGAGGACGAAAATCTTAGAAGCTTCGAAATGAGAAACCCGAACATCGAATTCATAAGATACTCCTGCTCCTGGATCTATTATTATTATTATTATTTGAATTTTGAGATCTAGGAGTGCAGTATCTCTTTTAGGATTAGTTGAGTAAACCTATTTGGTTGCATTGATTCCTAATTCTGTAAATCCACACATCTACATCCAGGGCCTATGTTCGGATTATGCATTCTTGACCACGGTTTTTAAAATCGGATCAGACCAGACGGTCAGACTGGAAAAACCGGAAATCAGTCAGGTGATTAGTTCCATTTTACCCTAGAACCGTTATTTTCTCAAAAACTGTTGATTTGATCAGTAAACCACTGACTTAGGCAGTTGAACTGTTCAATGATTTGGCCGATTTACTTTTTACCGATTTAATTTTTTTTTTTTTAATTTTAATTATTTTGTCAGAACAAACCATCTATTTGATTCAAATGGTCAAACTGTTCGACCTGAATACCGGACCCTAACCGATTCATTATCTAATTCGGTTTTAAAAACCTTGTTCTTGACAGAAGAGAAGACGCTTAGACTCGGGCGCATTGATTAATGATAATAGTGACACAAACACTTTTGGATCCATACTCCGCCAACGCTTCCCCGTAATTATTTACTTAGTAGTAAAACTATTCAGATTTGATTTAACTTGAAACTTATGTCCTACGGATTTGGATATTGCATAAGATTAATAAATTAAACTAGAGCAAGGATACAGAATAATTTGTAGAATTTGGGTCTTTTTCACCTCCCTTCTGACCAATTTACTTGAATTTACTTGTTATCAAAAAAAAAAAAAGATGGGTAGTTCAACCGTATGGGTTGAACAATTTGACCCGTGATGTCATAAATAAATTAAAAATAAAAATTATATTAATAAATAATAAAAAATAGCATAATAATAATAAAATACAGAAAAAATACAGAAAATAAAACTATCTAAATACAAAAATAATATAGTATAAAACACATAAAAAGTATAAGAATAAAATACAAAAAATTCTAAAAAATACAGAAAAAACACAAAAAATACAAGAAATAGAAAAATTCTACAGCTATGGTGCATGTTGAGGGTGCTAGGTAGATGGTGTTGGTTTATGGGTGCGATTCAGCCAGCACAAGAAGTTAATATAGAAACACGTTACCCTGCTCAAGCCAATATTCCTCAAACACTATATAACAAGTTCTTCGGTTCACAACACGAACAGATGAAAACATAAAAAGAGGCAAAAAAAACTAATGAACTAAAAAAAGGATTCCTTAGTAGAAATAGAGAAGAGCAGAAACTTTACCCCCCCAAAAAAGCATAGCAGAAATGAATGATTACATTACAAAGAGAAAAAGAAACACTTCACCGGCTGAATAAAAATTGAACTAATAAACCTTAGACAACTGATGAAGGGTGATTTGGCCCGACCTAGTAATAAGGGGACACATGGACACGACCTGACTAAGAGATGATAGCTCAGCCTAACATGCCTAGTCCGCAATAGATCGAGCTCGGGATATTCAACCACCTCGGTACGGATCACCTCAGGACAAGGTCATCTTGGGACGAGGACACCTTGGTACAAGGTCGCAACAGGATCACCTCGGCCCCAAGGCACTTCGGCATTCAATCCAGTTCAGAACTAAAAAGTATCAGCTCGGGGATACTGACTCAGACCACTACGTGACGATCTCGAAAATCTCTCCAACAGACCCCGAACCTCGCGGGATCACGTTGCATAACGGCAAGCCTTATCTCCTCCCCGCCCGGTTCGGGAGGAATTGATAAGCTTTATCAGTTGATAGCGTTATTTCCCAATTAAAGAGGAAACGGATCCCATCGTGACGAAGATCTCGGAACCGATCTGCAAAACCCACGATGACTCAACTATATAAAGGCTCCAACCCCGATGGCACAAGGTACGCGTGATTTCTCTGCTCTCTAGCTCTCTAGCTCTCTACATTCTTAAAACTATTCAGTTCGCAATAGCTTACTAACTTAAGCATCGGAGCGACCTCACCGGGCTAGCCACCCCGGGTTCTCTGATCTTGTTCTGCAAATTTACCTAACTCGTTGTCCGACAGGAAGCTAGATCACCCTCCAGCAGGGAGCAGTTAGATCACGCTACATCAATTGGCGTCATTTGTGGGAAGACCATCGAAAAAGCCTTCTTCACAATCAACAGCCCATCTGAAATCAATGGCATCTTCTAGTCACACCGAACAGAGCACTGAAATGAACATCTTTGGGGGGCAACCTCAGTTTCCATCAGTCTGCATTGGTCAGTTCACCATACCGCTCACTGCGGCTGGGGTCCCAACACTGGCTATACCGCAAGCTACTACACAGGTAAACACCCCGCTCCCTCCAGTGGTGGGCGCAACCTTCGCTGAACCGTCTATGGTTCCCCCCAGAGTCGGGAAATCCCAATTTAACGACCTGGTACACTACGTGCGAATCATTCATGTCCAAATGCAATAGGTCCAACAATTCCAGCCATACCAACAACATGTGTTTTACCAATACTACCAGCAGCAATTCCCTCCACTACCGCAAAGTCAGCAGCCGGTTCCACCCGGCGCCCTGCAACTCAGCAGAACCAACCTCGCCCGCAAAACATCACTCAATCTCCCCATCGAGGCGAGGAGACTTCCTAGGTTCCACTTCCTCTCGGGAGCCAAGTCTCACCTCGTGGGAGGAGAGACGAACAGATCACCCCTCCTGCTTCACAAGGCAACATCGGAAACAGGTCCGAGGACACTCAACCCAATAGAGCTACTCTTCCTCGGCGTTCGCATCAAGAAGGTGGATCGCTCGTAGGTAACCGGTTCGAGGTTCTGGCCGCGAACTCAAGGCAAGGCCCTTCTATCCGCGACAGTCAGCCTCAAAACCAAAGGAACCAAGAGCTACCTCGTAGCAGAGCAGTACCAGACCATACAGAGGTTAGTAGCACCAATGTAGAGCCGATGAAGAAGCAGCAACGAAAGCGTTGCAAGGCACGCCGAACTTCAGCTCAGAACAGCCAGCTCGCGAGGCCAAACCAGCAAGAACAGATTAAAGGTAAAGAAGAGGCGAGCTTGGTCGCTACAAAGATCGCTCCTCTACTCTCCGGGGATCGCTACAAAGATCCCCTAACGACCACATGGACTCCTTCCAGTCCCAGATGCATCTAGCTGGGGCTGATGTGTCCTGCATGTGCGTGGATTTCTCCACCACATTCGAAGGAGTAGCTCGCACATGGTACCGAAACCTCGCACCAGGATCAATCAAGAGTTGGGCACAATTCGTGGAGTTATTCACCTCGCACTTGATCACCAGCAAGAAGTGCTCGAGGTCCCAAGAGAGCCTCCTTAATGTAGTTCAAAGACAAGGGGAGTCCATTAGAAGCTACATCAAGCGCTTTAATGACACCTGCTTGCAGATCCCAGATCTAGACCTAGCGATGAGGCTCACGGCAGCAAAGAAGGGCATAACTCACAGGGAATTCAAATGGCATGTGGTGGCCAACAAGCCAAAAGACATCACGGAATTCCTCAAGCTCGCCGACTAGTTCATCGGAACCGAGGAAGAGATGAATCCGAAGACCGACAATCCAGTTGAGAAAATAAAAAGAGATGGTGACAATACCGGTAATGACAGTCGTAAGAGAAGAAAGAGCAAGTCTCCGAGCAGGGGAGGAAACAAGTCTGGGAGCCAATCTCCTTCGTGATCTCACAAGTCAGGTCAGCGCTCCAGAACCCCACCTGTTGAAACGATGACCTACACACCCCTCAATGCTAAGTGAGGCGAAATCCTGAGGGCCATCAAAGACTCCTCCTTTGTCAAGTGGCCACCTAGGTTAAGGGGAGATCCTGCAACCAAAAATCGGAACGTCTACTGTCACTTTCACAGAGACCACGGACACAGTACGAAGAATTGTAGAAACCTCCGCAATGAGATAGAGGAGCTCATCCGTCGCGGGTATTTGAAGAACTTCATACAACAAGAAGGAAGAAGCCAGGCAGACTACCAACCAGACTGGCAGGGGGACCAGAGAAAGAATGCTCCCGAGTCCAGCAGTAGACAAAGCGAGCAGCCGCCACGACAGTTGCTTGAGGAAAGGCCGATCCGCAGAGTCATCAATATGATTACTGGCGGGTCCATCATCGCAGGGTGCACTTCGGCAATAGGACGAACTTCAGTCCGTGAAATAAAAAGAAGAGCAAAACCCACCGAAGCGACCTAGAATCGAAGAGCCAATCTATTTCACGGAGGATGATGCACGCGGGGTCCAGCATTCGCACGATGACGCCTTGGTGATAAAGCTAAGGCTCAATGACTTCGAAGTCAAGTGCGTCCTAGTGGACTCAGGTAGCTCGGCCGACATACTATACAAGGACGTCTTCGACAAGCTCCAGCTCCAGGAAAGCGACCTAAAGCCGACGGATACCCCCTTGGTAGGCTTCAACGGCGAGGAAGTCAGACCCCTAGGGCGAGTTTCAATACCTGTGGAGGTCGGCATGTGGCCGAACATAGCGAGGTTCGAGCACACATTTCTAGTAGTCGCAACCCCATCTCCCTACAATGCCATAGTAGGTCAGCTCATTACGCACGCCCTACGTGCGGTAGTATCCACCTACTATCTGGCAATGAAGTTCCCTACGGATTATGGAATACGGGTTGCACGAGGAGATCAGCTCGAATCTCACAAATGCTACGTAGCCACCCTTAAGGGGAAAACCAAACTAGCGGCTGACATCGAGCTCGAATGACCTATGGAGTATGCCGAGGAGCGAGCTACACCGACAGAGGAGACAAGTCACATCCCGGTCTCGACAGATGATCCAGCTAAGACCCTCCAGATTGGCGCTTCGATCGAAGAGCCACTTCGCTCTCAGTTGGTAAGTTTTTTACTTCAAAATTTAGATGTATTTGCTTGGTCCATGGCAGAAATGCCCGGAATATACTCTAAAATCTTAACTCATATGTTAAACACCGATCCCTTAGTCATGCCAGTTAGATAGAAAAAGCGCAACCTCACCCCGGAACGCTGGATGATAGTCGATGAAGAGGTCGGGAAGCTCTTAGCGGCAGACTTCACCAGAAAAGTTCGTTACCTGAGCTGGGTAGCTAACCCAGTTCTGGTGAAAAAGGCCAACGATAAATGGCACATGTGCATTGATTATACCGATCTGAATAGAGCCTGCCCAAAGGACTGCTTCCCGCTACCCAAGATCGACTGCCTAGTGGACGTGACCTCAGGGCACGAGTTGCTGAGTTTTCTGGATGCATATTCTGGTTAGAACCAGATTAGGATGGACCCTGCCGATGAAGAAAATACGACCTTTATAACTGAGCTCGGATTGTACTGCTATAAGGTTATGCCCTTCGGACTAAAAAATGCCGGGGCAACCTTTCAAAGACTTGTAAACAAGATTTTTGAGCCGTTAATCGGCAATAAAGTCGAATGTTATGTATATGATATGGTCGTTAAGACTCAATTTTCAAAATTTTTATTATATGATTTGCAAAATGTTTTCAAAATTTTACGAAAGTACAACATGAAATTAAATCCCAACAAGTGTGTCTTCGGAGTCACCTCGGGTAAATTCTTGGGCTACATAGTCAACCGACGTGGCATCAAAGCCAACCCAGAAAAAATAAAGGCAATCTTAGATATGAGACCACCTCGCAAATTGAAAGAGGTTCAGAGGCTGAATGGCCGAATAGCCGCTCTGAGCCGTTTTATATCTAAGTCGGCAGATCGCTGCCTGCCTTTCTTTAAAGCTATAAAGAAGAGTAAAGACTTCGAGTAGACCACGGAGTGTCAGCTCGCCTTCGACGAGCTAAAAAGATACTTAGCTATTACCCCGGTTCTGACCCGGCCCGAGGAAGGGGATATTTTAAAGCTGTACCTCTCCGCGAGTGATGAGGTGGTCAGCTCGATACTGATAAAAGAGGTAGATCGGGTCCAACGACCCATCTACTATGTTACCAAGGCTTTGTAGGATGCTGAAACAAGGTATCCGGAGATCGAGAAACTGGCGTACACTCTAGTCATAGCAGCTCGGAAGCTTCATCTGTACTTCCAAGCCCACACCGTCGTCGTCCTCACCAACAGGCCTCTGAGGCAGATCCTGCTCAAGCCCGAGGTGTTTGACAGGTTGACAAAATGGGCTATCGAACTCAGCGAGTATGATATCCAGTATGAACTTCAAACGGCAATTAAAGCCCAAGCCATGACCGATTTCGTGGCAGAATGTACGTTCAACACCGCAACCCCCAAGCTGGTCGATCTTGAGCACACGAAGGAAACTTCAACCAGTGCGACACCAATCCCGGTTAGAGCAGGTCCGACCTGGGACGAGGAGCCCTGGATCCTCCACGTTGACGGCTCGTCCAACCAATAAGGAAGCAGCGTAGGAATAATTCTGTATGGTCCAAGTGGGGTAAAGCTGGAATACGCGCTCCAGTTTGGGTTCGCAACATCCAACAACGAAGCAGAGTATGAAGCATTAGTCACCAAGCTCACTCTAGCAAAGGAAGTGAAGGCCAAGCAACTTGTCATATGCAGCGATTCCCAGCTCGTGGTCAACCAAGTTAGCGGTGAATATGAAGCCCGCGACCCCACCATGGTAGCCTATTTAGCCAAATTCAGGGAGATACTACGCGGCTTCACCTCTTATTTCATCAAGTAAATCCCAAGATCCGAGAACACTGAGGCCGACGCCATGTCTTGGTTAGCTAGCACAAGCAGTAACACCATGCGGACAATGTACATAGAGGACTTACCTCGGCCTAACATTCTCGGAGGGGGGGGGGGCAGGAGAGGTCGCTCTTGTAGCACAAGCAGAGCCGAGCTGGATTGACCCGCTTGTGAGTTATCTGTTTCACGGGACCCTCTTTGCAGAATGCAATGCGGCCCGAAGGGTAGAGCGCCAGTCGGCTAAGTACGTCATCATAGATGGACAATTGTACAGGAGATCTTTCACGCTCCCCTACTTGCGCTGCTTGCGACCCTCAGAGGCCGAGATCGTTCTCCGTGATACCCATGAAGGTTTGTGCGGTGGACACTTAGGGGCAGGGCTCTCACCCAAAAGGCACTATGACAAGGTTATTACTAGCCCACGATGAAGGCAGACGCACTCGAGCTCGTCAAGAAGTGTGACAAGTGTCAGAGGCATGCAAACATCCACCACCGACCTGCTGCCGACCTCAAATACCTCACTAGCCCATGGCCCTTCGCACAGTGGGGAATCGACATACTTGGCCCATTCCCGCTTGTGACAGGACAAAGGAGGTTTCTGGTCGTAGCAGTAGACTATTTTATGAAGTGGGTGGAAGCGGAACCCCTAACAATGATCACAGCCCGTAACATACAAAACTTCTTTTAGAGGAACATAGTATGTCAATTCGGGCTACCTCGGGTACTCATCTCTGACAACGGGAAGCAATTCGAGGACATCAAGTTTCAAAATTGGTGTGCCGAGATGGGAATACAACAAAACTTCACCTCAGTGGTGCACCCTCAAGAAAATGGCCAAACGGAAGTTACCAACGGAGCCATACTCCGTGGACTGAAAGCTTGCTTAGCTCGAGCCAAAGGACTGTGGGTAAACGAACTGTCCAGTGTGCTATGGGCCTATCGGACCACTATCAAGACTGCCACAGGTGAGACTCCCTTCAATCTCACTTACGGTATGGAAGCGGTGATCACAGCAAAAATCGAGGTGCCTACGCTACGCTTGGAGGCCTATGATGAGGAGACAAACAATGACGAGCTCTGCACCAACCTAGACCTGGTGGAAGAAGTACGAGACCTGGCTTACATCTGGACTGCAGCTTACCAGCAGAGAGTAGCTTGGTACTATAACGCTCGGGTCAAGAAGCGACACTTCCGTTTGCAAAAGGTTATGGTACCTGAGCCCGGTGTTGGTAAGCTCAGACCGAACTGGGAAGGTCCGTACCGAGTAAGACGGGTATTCAGGGAAGGTATGTACGAGCTCGAGACCTTGGAAGGGAAGCAAGTACCTCGAACGTGGAACATCGGCAACTTGAGAAGATACTACTTGTGATCGCTGAATTGGAGAGAGGACTGCGAGTCACTCTCAGAAGTCCAAGGGCCATGATGCCGAGCTGACATATGACCTCGGCACTACGAATAAGTCCCAGTCGCCTCTTCGGCATGGGCAAACAAGTCCTAGTCGTCTCTTCAGCATAAGCAGATAAGTCCTAGTCGCCTCTTCGTCATAGGAAAATCAGCCCTCATGCTTAAGGCATAGACAGTTCGGGTATAGACCCTACGACGTCTAGCCCACCTCAGCATATAATAACAAGTTGATTCCACTAGCTCTAAGGGACAACCGACATCTAAGCGAGTAGCCCATGCGCAGACAGGTCAGGTATATACCCTACAATATCCGCTCACCTCGGTGTACATTATGCGAAGTTACCCCTACTCCTAGTCTAGCTCGTTAGCTCGGCAGTTCGAGGTAACCTACACTTGGAAAAATTTTATTTCGGTTATCCCTACTTGTAGTCCAGCTTGGTAGCTCGACAGTTTGGGGTAACCTACACATTTCTACTCCTACTTAGTTTAATTTGCCAGTTCAGGAATTATTTAACTTAGAACATTTTTGCACAAAGATAAGTCAAAATGTTTGCATTTCATTGATATAAAATTTTGAGTACAGGAGGAAAAAGAAGAAATTCACTATAAACCGAGCTCGGAGGCCCGAGGTATACAATATAGGAGATAAGGAGGCCTCTATTCATCTCGGGGCTCCTCGCCCTTGTTCGAGGCTTCAGTAGGAGGGTCCATACACTCATTAGCACCGGCCTCAATGTCATCGAGCAGGTCGCTGTCGCTTTCCGCTTCAGAGTCTGGATCCTCAATAGCTTTGGCCGCCATCTCCTTCGTAATCCTCGAGGTGGTAATAGTACTGAGATCAAGCTGAGGGAACTCACGCCGTGTCAACCACCTACTAAGCTTGAAGCGTTTGCGGTAGCTCTCCGTCCCCACCTCGATCATTTCTCTCCAGTACTCCTCCGAGGCCTTGTATTCCTCGATGGCCTTGACCTTGGCCTCCTCCACTGCTTGAAGGAGTATCTCAGTCCGCTCTTTTACGTGGGCCTCGAGGTTTTCCACCTCCCTCTTCAGCGCTGCCTTCTGCTCCGCGAGCTCCTCCTTCTCAGACATCAGCAGCGTGATCAACTCCCTTTTAGCCTGTGCATCCTTATTCAGCTGGTTTACTTCAATGCGGGCTAAGTTAAACTCGGTGTGAGCCTCATGGGAAGATTCCTTGGCTGCAAGGGCCCGCTTCAGATGCACCTCGGACTGGTAAGTCAAGGTGTGGATAACGGAGTTCACCTGCCAAGAGAAGAGAACAAGCGTTAGTACATGAAAAACCAAGTACAAGATCAAAAAAGACAAGTTAGAAACTTACCACCATGCAGTGGATAGCCGTTCATGCTCCGAGCTGAGCAACCGGCAGTTCAGCCCAGCCAGCAACCTCCTCGGCGTACACTGCGCTTTTTCTCTTGAGTAGGTTGTATCTCGGAGTTAGAATGCTCCAATCTGCGTCATCGCTGCCTGAAGAAGTGGCAGCTGCAGGGGTGGGCTTCGAAGACATCGCCTCCTCAGGCGCGCGGGGCGGGGAGAGCTTCCCGAATTCCTCCTTGACCAAGTCAATCACAGGAGGTTGCTTGGCGGATGTTGTCTGCTCGGGCTTTGGATCGGCAGCTGGTGGAGATTCAATGCGAGCTCTTTTGGCAGCTCGTTTCTTCTTCCCCTTCTTCATGCTACCGAAGAGTTCAGTCGCAGGGATTTTCATGGTTGCTGCAACAAAAGCAAACTGTCAGAAACAACACCGAAATAAAACAAAGACAACACAACAAGTGGCGACCTACCAGAACTTAGACCGACCTGCATGAGCTTGTCCTCGATCACATAGTCCTCGAACTTCAAGCCGAGCTCCGCCCAAGATCGGAGCACTTCCCTTGTCTTCAGGTCCAACCTGACACCGGGGTCTTGGATGGCCGCCCTTCAGTGGATCAGGAAAGGCCACCCCTCAGTGTTACGGACCACAAAGTAACGCCTTTTCCAGGCCGAGACCTTGTTTGGGAGCTTGTGCAAGAGTTTGTAACCCAGACGTGGGGACAAGTAGTAAGTTCGCTTGTGTTCGGGCAGAACATAGGACGAGTTCTTCTTTATAGAAAGAATGGAAGAGAAGATATCAAGGTCGAGAGTAGGTTATAGTTGTGGAAAAGGGAGATCATTCCTACTACATTACGGATGGAGTTCGGGTGCACCTGATCTATGATAATGTTAAAAAGCTTTATGACCTCAACTGTTAAGGGGTGAAGTGGAAGACGAAGACCAACTACAAGCTGTTCCTCGAAGATCACGATCTTGTCGTGACCGTGCTCCCAAGGAAAGTTTCCTAGGGGGATGCTATAGACCAAGTTGTTTGGAACCTTGTATCGGACTACTAGGTACAGAAGCTTGTCCACCGCCATCGTTGACAGGCCAAAGTTGTCTGGTACCCGACCTCGATGCGAGGTGAAAGCCAGGCCACCAGAGGCCTCTCGTTCCCCCGGGGTGAGTTCACCTTGGGACTCGGGAGGACCGCGGACCACATCCTGACCCGAAGTAACCTCCTCGGCAGGACGAAGATCAGCTTGAGCCAAGGTACCCAACTCGGCTCCAGCGGATTCACCGCTCCCGTCTAAAAGGCTATCGAAACTGAAACTAGACATGGAAAGACACAGAATCAGAAAAGAGAGCTAGGGAAGACTCGCCAAATGAAAGACCGAGGAGAGGAAGACGATCTCGAAAGAACACCGAACTGAAGAGACACCGAGCTAAAGAACTTGATCACGACCTTAGACCGAAGGCTAGCGAATTTATGGCAAAGCAAATGAGTCTCAGGCCTCCTATTTATAGCCGCTGTGTCCGAGAATCAACGGTCGAGATCGAAGTGATCCAACGACTCCTAGGAAAATCGGCTGCGCAACCCCCGAGGTTGAAATCGGTTTAGCGCGTGTTTTGACGTCCGCAAAGTTTATAGATGGCGTGACGTCCGCACGTAGACTAGACGCGACCTAGGTTATTCCTGGTTGAGTCAGGCGACCGAACAGGTCCGACCAACGGTTCACCCGACAAGCCGCTTGGACCTCGTGCCAAATCCACCTGAACTCGTCATGAACTCCCCGCACCGGGTCGAAACCCCTAGCTCGGGGAGTGGGGGGGCAATTGATGAAGGGTGATTTGGCCTGACCTAGTAATAAGGGGGCACGTGGACATGACCTGACTAAGAGATGACAGCTCAGCCTGACATGCTTAGTCCGCAACAGATTGAGCTCGGATATTCAACCACCTCAGTACAGATCACCTCGGGACAAGGTCACCTCGGTACAAGGTCGCAACAGGATCACCTTGGCCCCAAGGCACTTCGGCATTCAATCCAGTTCGAAACTAAAAAGTATCAGCTCGGGGATACCGACCCAGACCACTACGTGACGATCCCGAAAATCTCTCCAACAGACCCTGAACCTCGCGGGATCATGTCGCATAACGGCAAGCCTTATCTCCTCCCCGCCCGGTTCGGGAGGAATTGATAAGCTTTTTCAATTGATAGCGTTATCTCCCAATTAAAGCGGAAACGGATCCCATCGTGAAAAAGATCCCAAAACCGATCCGCAAAACCTGCGAGGACTCAACTATATAAAGGCTCCAACCCAGATGGCACAAGGTACGCGTGATTTCTCTGCTCTCTAGCTCTCTAGCTCTCTACATTCTTAAAACTATTCAGCTTGCAACAGCTTACTAACTTAAGCATCGAAGCGACCTCGCCGGGCTAGCCACCCCGGGTTCTCGGATCTTGTTCTGCAGATTTACCTAGCTCGCCGTCCGACTGGAAGCCAGATCACCCTCCAGCAGGGAATAGTCAGATCGCGCTACATCAACAACAATGGTTGAGAGAAAGATAAGAGAAGAGAGAGTACTCAGACAGTCCTCAAAATCAATTGAACGAGGAAACGGAAGAAGAAGTTATTCATCAACCTTGACGAAACTAGAAGGAGGCAACAGAGAAGTGTCCATGCAAAACAAAAAGGAAGGAAGAATAAAAAACAAAAGTGAATAGGAAAAAGTGGTATGCTACCAAACTCACCGCCGGCCGCCATTGCAAAATCGCTTGCTGCCGTTGCTTCTTGTTGCTCCTGCTGATTAGAAAAAGAAATCCATTGTAGATGAAGCTCACCGTAATCGCTGGTTGTCGTGATTCACAGTCGATCGCCGTCGGTCGTGGTTGTTGCAGATCGTCTGAGAGGAAGGAACTCAAGGAAGGTTTAGAAGTTGGAACAAAAATGAACTTTCATTCTAAACTTCTAACCCTAACTCGTAAGACTTGGGAATCGGGGACATGAGTGTCCTTTTTTTGTTTTTTATTTATTTTTTAATCTAACGAAAATTAATTTCGTAACCCACGAACCACTGCCCGGGTCGAACGGTTTAGTGGTTCGACTGCCAGGGTCAGCAGTTTTTTTACCTTTTTAATGGTTATTTAGGCTTTAACGGTTTATGGTATAACCGGACCCGGGGGCTGAACGGTTACCGGTTTTTCCGCTCCAACTGTCCAGTCCGATCCGATTTTGAAAACCATGAGTATTAAGTCCCTATCATTTTTGGCTTTTATGAATTTCTTTTAAGTTTAATTCCTTTGGGTCACTTCTATTTGGTGGGTTATTCGATTCAACCTATAAAACTAAAGCAATAAAATTTCTCATTTTTGTGTTTTTTGGGTGCCTCAATAGTTGTTTCTATTTCTATTTTTACTTCTTTCTTCCGATCTTTGCAGCAATGGAGATCACATCTTCCACTGACAAGGGGCCACCCTACAACGTCTCACAGCACATCCCTGCCATGTATTGGGAACATCTCCCAATGATGATATTATTGGGACTGGTATTATCATTAGAATTCGCAGCAGTAAAAGGATTTTATCCATATTCTGTAATTGAATTGTACTTATTACACCCAGGTTAGGTTGACGTGATTCTTCGGAAGGTCATGGATCCCTTTCAAATTGAGTGCTTCTGGCCAGTTTCTACCCGGTTGCAACCCGGTCCTGATTTCAGAAAACCATCTTTTTATAAATGAAAATGCAAATTTTTGGTGGTTATAATTTTATGATTAGTTGTTCTATTAGGATGGTTTTTTTTTTATTTTTTTTATTTTGGGTAACTTTTCAAGATCTACATATTTATCAAATTAAATTTCACATTTAGTGCTTTTTTTCCTGCCAATACCACATTTAGTGATATTATTTGTTAAAATTTTCTCTCTCTTCTTATCTTGTGATTCTAAACTTCTCAGATTCTGAAGATTCTGAACTCAGAAAGAAAGAAATATACCAAAAGGTATTTGATTCCTTTGAGCTGCATTTGAAAACGATGCAAATGGAGTGTAAATCCCGGTTCAGGGTAAATTTGCACTCTGATTCACTTTTGCCTATATTTGGCAATATTATATTTATGCATTGACAAATGACACACCAATGCATATTTACATTGATAATAAGATGTAAAAGTATATCAATATAAAAAGAAGTAAATTTGCATTCAAGTGGCCTTTTGATAAAAAAAAGCATATGCTTTATTGAAATTCATGTTTGCATCCATTACAGTAGGGGTGGCAATTTTTCACCCAACCTGCTGAACCCACCCAACCCGCCCATTTACTTGGCGTGTTGTGTGATCAACCCATCACCCAACCTGCCCATTTAAATGGGTTGGGCTGGGTTGTGGATAACCATTGGGTTAACAATTACAAACATAAGTATTAATTCCTTAACCTTATTTTTTTAATTTTTCTTCATTTGAATTAAATAATTTTATTTTTTTTCATTTGAATTAAATAATTTATAATTAATGCATTAATTTTGTATTAATTATTGACTAAATTTAGTTGTCTTGAATCAACACACTTCACCCAACATAAATCCAAATCAATTTGACCCAAGTCCAGACTAGTTCAACGCAGTCCGACCCGATTTGGGTCGACCCGAATCCGAAATAGATCCTAGGCGGGATGGTTCGGTACTGCTTGCTTTGCCTATTTTGGGTCGTCTGGTCTAACTAGTATTCACACAGCCCGACCTAACTCGGTACAAGCCGATCAGGGTCGACCCAAATCCAAAATAGCCCCCGGGTGGGATGATTCGGTGCCGCTTGCTTTGCCCAGTTTGGGGCATCTAGTCCAACCAATATTCACACAGCCCGACCCGACCCGATATAGGTTGATCCGGTTCGAGCTGAATATGAAACGGTTCCGGGCAGGATGGTTCGGTGTTTGTGCACTTTTCCCGGTTTGGACCGTTCGTTCTGCCCAATATCCACATAACCCGACCCAAATATGGTCCGACCTAATTTACTTTCGTTGACCCGCTTTGGGCCAGTCGGTTCGGTCCCAAACCCGTGCACAAACCTGATATGGGCTGGTCCAAGTCAGTCCACTATTGACTGAATCAGTCTTGTCTGGTCCGATCGGACTGATCTAGATCTAAAAGGTTCAACCACCCTTGATGTGATTAACTCGAAGATAATCCAATTAGATGGTTTAAGTTGGTATGATCGGTTTAAACCTAAGTGGTTCGGTCAAACCCGAAATCCGAACATAGTCAAATATCTTCGTCGCTTGTGTAAAAAAAACATGCATGTAATGTGAATTAAACCTTCACCACTTGTATAAATAATAACTACTATTACCACCAAGCTATGACCAACTTATTTGTTAAGAGAGAGTTAGTTTTTTTTTTTTTAAGTCAATAAATATAAGATTAATGGGTTTGGGCGGGTTGGATTGGATTAAAGTGGGTTTGGGTTGAATCCAACCCATTTAATTTTATATAACTAGGTCATTAATGGATTGGCGGATTGGATGGATTGGGTTGAAGCTCAACCCAAACCAAACCCAACTCAACCCGCCCAATTGCCACTGGTACATTGCGGCTAAAAGTCTGTTTGGTAAGAAAATAAATTTGTCAATGCAAAACTAGCCCAACTTTACAATTTATATGAACCATTTTACACTCTACATATTTGCATTCACACTTATTTGCATTGTATCCAAACCCAAACGTAGCCTTATGAGAACTTGATTGAACTAACACACCATTTTAATTCTCCCAAATGCCAATGCTTCTATTTAAGGTGGTATCTTGATGAAGCAGCTCAGTGCTTAGTTTGTTTGGTCTCTTAGACCTTCCTGTCTGCATTCTCTTGAATGTTATTAGATATCCTTTTCTACCAAAAAAGAGGTTTCCACCTTGCACCCACGCAGTAATTAGTAATATTAATTCCATCTAATCTATTCTGTAACTTAAGAATTAATCCATCATCTACTACTCCACCATAACCATTTTTCCAACATTGAAGAAAGGGATTGAAGATGGCCCCATTTTGATAGATATCCCAACTTGGGTCGACACCATATATATAATGGATTATATTGCAGTTTTATTATGCTCATTATTCAAAATCTATGTGAATTGTGATTGTGAAGTCTTTAGCCAACCTGATACGAATGGACACAACCTGATATGAATTTGTGATCCGAATCATACTACTGGGAATAAAAGACACAAATGTATTATAAGGGATGTAATTTCAAAAAGGGGCTTTCTAATTTGAGCCGTGGAGCCGTTGATTGGAACCCTTCATCTTCATAGCGATCCGCCATGTCATCCAATCTTACCCACTCAGATTCATGCGTCGTGTCAAAGACCTCAGTCATGGAATAGCAATTGATTGAAGCTAGTGCGAATTTCATTTGCATTGGTTTAAATACATCGGAGTGCAAAATAAATAAAACCCATTTTATATAAAGTAGAATGGAGGTAATATTAGCTTTATTTGTTTGGGAATGAGGTGACAAGATGATGTGGTCTCTGCTTTATATGAGAGAAAATTGATCTTTGTATACTCTGGCACTTGAATGGTTAATGGCTTAATGATAATGAGACAAAAATATATGAAATGTGAATGCAATTGTAAACAAATGAATGCAGGGTGTAAAGTTTATATTCAGTTTAGATTTGCAAACAACGGACCAGCAGGCAGAGTACGTATCAAACATTTAATGAAAAAGAAATGTAGGTAGTAAAACCATAGTTTTATATTCACTTTAATTGGTTGAAATCAAAAAGATCATTCACTAAAACATCCTTTATAGTTTTATAAATTTATTAAAACCTATTCTATAGTTTGTATTTTATTAAAATACTTTTTATTGTTTATAATTCATTTACTTAATCGACCTTAAAAAATGATAATTTTGATCATAATATCTATGTAGATAAACTTAATCAAAAGAAAACAAAAATAAAAGGGTTTGATTATGATACCAATAAGACATTGTATCAGAAAAATCTTGTGATTAAGCAACTAGTATTATGTATATTAGGGATAATTTTGAAATAAACAATTATGATCCATGCTATTAAACATTTTCCATTCAGTTTAGAATATTAATACTTTAACATGACATAATAAAACTTCTTAATGATATACCGATTAAATTAATAGGTTGCAAATTATAGGGTATTTTATTAAAATAAAAACTATAAAATAGATTTAATAAACCAAATCATATCATAACTATCATCAACTCACTGACGTGTTTATATATGTATATATATGAAGACACCTGAGCTCCACGTGGCTGCTATCCACCAGAACAAATATAAACCGTCCACGTGATAAGGGCCAGAAACAATCTAAATTGGCTGGTGCATTTACACCATATATCAGAAATCAAAATTGAAAGCGACCAGCCGACCACTAATGTGAGAGACCTTTATTTATCTATTCTTTTTTTGTTTTTTTCCTTAGTAGCCCCACAAATCCACCAGAATAACTGTCCGTGCCATGCTGTATGGGTGTCACATCAGAAATTTCGTGTCTGAATTATGATCCTCTAACTGCAACTTGAAGAGTGTAACAAGGCCATGCAGTACTAACATCTATGGGTGCCGCATCATATAATTATCTTTTCTCTGATTCACATTTATGTTAACTTAGGTAATTGACAATCTGACATGGATTTTGATGAAATAACATTAATAATGGTCTCGAGGCAAAAGGCCCAAAGTAATGCAAAACACGTATACATTGTGAATTAATTATCATGTAGGGAAAATTCCCGATTAGTAATATTGGCTCGAACGATAATTTAGTTCTGAAATTTAAAATGTGATAATTTAGTATATGAATTTTCAAAATATCATAATTCGGTATTTGTTATTAATCAATTGTTAAATAATATATGAAAAGATATAAATGTTTTTCAAATATTATTTAATTTTCTTTATCAATCGTATGCTAAAAATTAAACCAATCATTAATTTTTTTTTTGTGCGTAAAGGAAGACTCCAAGATCGAATCAACCACAGAAAAGAGCCACCCACTGTGGTTGAGAGAAATGAGAATTATGGATAAATTAATTGTTTTGGCCTACAGGAGAAAAACACTGTGGATGGCTGCCTAGTGCAAAGGAAGAAGAATTTGGCTTGCTCTCTTTTTTTCTCTTTCTTTGCTTGTTGCAACTTTTCCTCGATCCTCAGCAAACAATGACTGGCAGGTTGTTATAAATTAAAGCATTGTTGTTTTGTTTTTATTAGGCATTGCGTAAATTAATTAATGAAAGCAAAGAGTTTGAATATGAAATGAATGTTAGGAATTAAAACCTTAAAAAAAATGAAAATGGTATTGAGAGAATGGGGACTGGCAGAGCCACCGTATCACGGGCCGGGTTGTTAATTGTTAGAATTTAAGGGCCGGTGTGAGTAGTCCAGCCCCATGGACTGACCAGTTGGTGAGTCGAAGGTTTGGCTATTTGTTGTTTGTTTTTACTTGGGTGGCCTAGCCTGGCACGGCACCTCACCTCGGCCATGTCAAAGGCAGTCTAAAAAACTGAACCCATTTCCTGTGTCCTGCTCATGGTTCGATCTAGCCCTAGGTCTAAAAGATAATGGACTCAAAAACACAGTTTATTCAATCCATTTAAATAGATACAAGAGGGCTGTTCTTGCACACATGGTCTATTCTTGATAGCAGTCTTGATAACTAATGCCAGGTGGTTATTAATTGTAATATGCCCCCTCAAGTTGGAGCATGTGGATTAACAATGCCCAACTTGGATAGGAGTGTAACAAATTGATCATGGCCAAGAGCTTTGGTGAAGATGTCAGCTGGTTGCAGCTTTGTAGGGAGATGAGTAGCAACAATGTGGCCTGATTAAAGGTGTTGATGAATGAAATGATAATCTATTTTGATATGTTTGATGCGCTCATGAAACACTGTGTTTGTTGCGATGTGAAGAGCTGCTTTGTTGTCATAGTAAAATTCCATAGATTGTAGATGATGGAGGCCCAAATCATGAAAGAGACATTGAAGCCAGAGGAGTTCACAAGTAGCTGCAACTATAGAGTGATATTCTATTTCTGTTGGGGATTGAAACATTGTGGATTGCTTCTTTGTTTTCCGAGAGAGAGGTGAGTGTCCAAGGGTGGTGAAATATCTAGTGGTGGAATGATGAGTGAATGGGCAACCTATCCAATCAGAGTCATAGTAGGCCCATAGTACCAAATCACTGTTAGTAGAGAATTTAGTGCCATGATCTGGGTAGGATCTTAGATATCGAAGTACTCGATAGGCAACTTCCATATGTGCTTGACGGGGCTTGTTTGTGAATTGGATGAGTATATGTACCGAGTATGTGATCTCTAGATGAGTGATGGTTAAGTAGATGAGACACCTAACTAGTTGCCTATAGCATTCCAGATCTCAGTTGGTATCATCTGGCCCAAGATAATGTTGTTGCTCCATGGGAGAAGAGGCAGGCTTACATCCTAACATGCCAACATCTCTGAGAATATCAAGAATATATTTTTTTTGACACAAAAACAGACCTTCATTCGTGCGAGACACTTCAATACCTAGAAAATATTTTAATGGGCCAAGATCCTTGATGGGAAAACACCATTGGAGGTATTGCTTAAGTGCTGAAATTTGGGTGGGATCATTGCCCACAATGAAAAGATCATCAACATATGCTAGAACAACAAGAGTAGATCCATGAATGATTGATGTAAAGAGAGTGTTATGTGCTTGACGGGGCTTGTTTGTGAATTGGATGAGTATATGTACCGAGTATGTGATCTCTGGATGAGTGATGGTTAAGTAGATGAGACGCCTAACTAGTTGCCTATAGCATTCTAGATCTCAGTTGGTATCATCTAGCCCAAGATAATGTTGTTGCTCCATGGGAGAAGAGGCAGGCTTACATCCTAACATGCCAACATCTCTGAGAATATCAAGAGTATATTTCTTTTGACACAAAAACAGACCTTCATTCGTGCGAGACACTTCAATACCTAGAAAATATTTTAATGGGCCAAGATCCTTGATGGGAAAACACCATTGGAGGTATTGTTTAAGTGCTGAAATTTGGGTGGGATCATTGCCCACAATGAAAAGATCATCAATATATGCTAGAACAACAAGAGTAGATCCATGAATGATTGATGTAAAGAGAGTGTTATTAGCTTTCGGTTGAGTAAAACCATATTGCTTAAGTGCCCAAGTCAATGTGAAAAACCAATTTCTGGAGGCTTGTTTAAGCCCATATATTGATTTGTTGAGACGACAAACCCGGGGATCATTAGGAGAGAGAAGTCCTAGGGGAGGAAGAATATATATTTTTTCATGAAGCTCTCCATGCAAAAATGCATTGTTGACATCCATTTGGTGTACTTCCCAATTTTGGATTGCAACCAATGATAGGATACATCGAACAATTACCAACTTGGCCACTGGGGCATAAGTTTCTATATAGTCTACTCCTTCAGCTTGTGCATATCTTTTTGCTACTAAATGAGCCTTTAAACTTGTCAAAAGAGCCATCAGGTTTCAGTTTGGTTTTGTAGACCCATTTACACCCAATAGCCTGTTTGCCTAGAGGTAGTGTGGTGAGAGTCCACGTATTAGTGTCATTAAGAGCAGCAAGTTCATTTTGCATGGTGATTTGCCAACAAGGATGTTCTTGTGTCCTGCTCGTTGATTGGAGATAATTATCCAACCTGGAGAAGAGCAATGCTGAATGCACTCAATGCAAAGCACAAGATTGGGTTTGTGGATGGATCAATTCCAAAGCCCGATCATTCCAAACCAATGGAGCTTCTTGCCTGGTCCAAGTGTAATTTAATGGTAATCTCATGGATCTTCCACGCCCTTACCAGAGATCTCCATGAGAGTGTTGCCTGTGTGGACACAACTCGTGAAATTTGGAAGGACTTAGAAGATTGCTATTCACAAGGCAATGCCCCTTGGCTGTTTGAATTAAAGCGTGATATTTCATTACTCCGATAGGAGAACTTGCTTGTTGCAGTGTATTACACGAAAATGAAGAGCCTCTGGGATGCAATTTCGGTATACACAGCAACTCTAACATGTTCTTGTGATGGTGCTGCAAAGGAATTTTTGATTGAAAGAGAAAGGGAGTGGGTCTATCAGTTTCTTTTAGGCCTCAATGAACGATTCAATGCCATAAGATCAAGTATTTTAACCATGGAGCCATTGCCAAATGTCAACAAGGTATATGCTCTTATTTCCCAAGAAGAGAAACATCTCTCTTTAAGCAATAGTTGATCTCCTATCATTGAGAGTGCAACATTCCACGTAAATGGACCGAATCCAAAGACTAGAACCTCTTACCAATAGAAAGACAAATCATGTCCTAAGTGTGAATATTGCAAGAAACTGGGACATACTAAGGCTCATTGTTATAAACTTATTGGATACCCTTTTGATTGGGAAGTCAAAGGCAAATATGGAAATAAAAATATCTCTAAAAAAAACCATCTCTCACCGCTTCATCAAATCAAGTTGTTGCGTTTGGAACAGAGAAATCTTCTCCCATTCTTGGGTTGACGATTGAACAATATCATCAATTGGTCAACTTTCTTCAAAACAATTGTCAGCCAACTGCTGCAAATTTTGCATGTAAGATCATTGATTCCTCTAAAGATACTGAATCACAGTCATGGCTCCTTGATAGTGGAGCATCAGACCATATGACTTACTGTAATGGAAAGTCCAATAGCCCTAATATTGTTATCAATCCAGTCCAACTATCCAATGGTATGCTCTTGCCTATTAGTTCCAAAATTGAGGTGCCCTTGTCTCCCAATTTGACCTTGACTAATGTTTTACGCATACCAGACTTCAAATGCAACTTAATTTCAATAAGCAAACTCACTGCATAATTACAATGTGCTGTTGTGTTTTTCCCCACCTTCTGCATTTTGCAGGACCTAGTCACCAAGAAACTGATTGGGGTGGGTACCATGCGTGATGGACTTTATCATTTCGTTTCACCATCTTCTCCGGCAACTGTGGCCCTTCACTCTACCACTTCAATTAATTCATAGACTTGGCATTCAAGACTAGGACATGCCTCGTACACTTGGTTGTCCAAGATATCTAGTTTGGATATTGTTCCACCTTTTGACAATTGTTGTGATACTTGTTTTAGAGCCAAATAGACAAGGCATCCTTTTCCCATCAGTAATGTATGTACTAATTCTTTGTTTGAAATAGTTTATATGGGGTGGGTACCACACACCATCACATAGTGGAGCTCACTATTTCCTTACAATAGTGGATGATTTCTCTCGAGCAACTTGGGTATTTTTGCTCAAGCATAAATCAGAAGCACTGTCATGTTTTGTTATGTTCTTAGTTCTTGTCCAGAATCAATTTTGTACAACAATTAAATGTATGCGCTGATAATGGATCAAATTTGTTTGGTCTGATGTTGTCATACTTACATCAACATGGAATAGAACATCAAAGATCTTGTGTTGAGATCCCCCAATAGAATGGAGTAGTCGAGAGGAAACACAGACATCTTCTTGAAGTAGTAAGAACTCTCCGTTTTCAATCTAACTTACCAATCATTTTTTGGGTGAAAGCATTTTAGCAACAACTCAATATTAATTATTTGCCCACACATGTCCTTGAGGGAAAAACACTATATGGAGTACTATTTCAGAGATTGCCCAATTATGAACATTTTTGTGTCTTTGGGTGCCTTTGTTATGCGCACACCACTCTTCGAGGACGAGATAAATTCTCTCCAAGATTTGTCAAATGTGTGTTCATTGGTTACTCACATGGGCAAAAAGGATATTGGCTGTATAATTTGGAAACTAAACAGTTTTTTGCTTCTAGAGATGTGGTTTTCTTTGAGGACAAGTTTCCCTTCCAATTAGCCATTGGAAATAATCTGAACCAAGGACCAGTTATATATCATTACCAACCTCAAACATACTTGAGCCAACACTTGCTCGGGACCATAACTCATAACATAACTCTCCACTAGTCAACAAGTGCAGATGAGCCTAATAATGGGCCTGTAACAGCACTTGAATCATCTCTTGAGAGTTTTGAACCCAGAGATCATCTACCAACAGCATTCATGATTGGTGAATCAACTCTTAACCCCCAACCTATCACCCGACCCACTAGAGCACGTCGGGTCCTAGTCCACCTATCTAACTTTATTTGTCCCACCATTTGCTACTCCATCTCTAACTACTCTTCCCTAAACACCAACATTCCCATTGAGCTCACAACTTATGCCCATGCACAAAAACATCCTTGTTGGCAAATCACCATGCAAACAACTCTAGGATTGTCTGAAGGATGAAGATAATAAGTCGATGTCAGATCTGTGGAGGAGTTTGCATTTTGCTGGAGACAAGATTGGATGCCATTGAAGCAGATACAGAAGCTTTCAAGAAAACTTGAGAAGAAATGGGAAAAGAAGATCAGATGCAGAGCACCTGCGCTCTGATACCATCTAAAAGATAACCAACTCAAAAGACTGTTTATTCAATCCATTTAAATAGATACAAGAGGAGTGTTCTTGGATACATGGTCTATTCTTGATAACAGTCTTGATAACTAATGCCAGGTAGTTATTAGTTGTAATACTATGAAACAAAGTTGGCTCCAAAAGGGTTTCAACTTTCAAGCAGATTGTACAAAGTCCAATCGTGCCTTGCACTTCACAACTTTTTATGTAAATTGATCTTTTCTTTCTTGGTGACAGAGAGCTTGGGCTCTATTTCATTTATTGAGGAAAAAGATGATACAATGTGTTTTATTTTCAAGGGTAATTTTGATATTTTCAAAAGTCTTAAATCGTACATGAAGTCAAGTGATATACATAACTGATGGCCCATTAACGACAGGTACTAGATTGTTGCATTTCGAAAGTTCGAGTACTAGATTGTCGCATTTTAAAGTTTGAGGACCAAAATCGTCACTCAAGCCAAAGTACAGAGTACTGATAGGGAATTTTCCCTTAATAGTATGAGGATGCATAATATACTGCAGTTTTTTTTTTTTTTTTTGTATTTTGAGAGCATTATATTTAATAAAGTTATTTTCAAAAATAAAAAAAATAAATCTTTTTTTTCATAAAACCACAACTTAATACAATTTTTTTTTTCAAAATAAAGAATCAAAAGTATTAATTAATATATTGAATAAACCACGAGTTTATAATAGTCATTCAAAAAAACCAAGAGGCAAGAATTGCTAGCGGTGCCATACGAAGTTGAAGGACAAATATTATAATCTTCCACGTGGAAAATTAGTTTGAGGCTCAAATGATGGTATACCTTTGTTATTATTGAACCCAAAATCATAATTATTTATTAGTTTAATATTAAAATATTAAATTTTCTAATGATCACCATTTATTATATTTATTAAAAATGCTAAGAATTTGGATTGGTCAGTAGTGTAGGGTACACCCTTGGTCGGTAATACCTGATTTCCTGGCTCATATATTATTGTACCAGACCTTGTTCTTCTTCGGTATTTCTAAAAAAAAAAAAGAAACCAATGGCAAAATATATGATTGGCAGTTGTTCATAGCTGTTCACCAAAACCTTAACTCTCAAGTTCACACTTTTTTTTTTTTTTTTCATACTCTCTTCTTCTCTTTCTTGGTCCTTAAGGCGTTATAATATACAATATAATTTTCTTGCAAGGTACAAGGCTACTTATATAAGAAAATCCTAAACCAAGTCACCCCCACAAGAAACAAATTTGTGAGTCTAGAGTTCACCGAAACTAGGACCTATAAGTAGTCCTACATGCGACTGTAATTCAAGGCTCCAACACAAGGGTAGTGTGGCAAAGCTCCCTCCAAGCATAATTTAGGAACCTTTGAGCAACAAGGAAAATAGTTATACATCTGTCCATCATGTTCAAGTGAAAATAAATTTATGACCCTAGCGTATAACACCAAGGTACCATGTATATAATCAATCAAGGGGGTTTTAACTTTCAACTAATGTTTTTTATAATTGCATTTGGCATGGATGATAGTTTAGTGATTCAATCATTTGGGTATAAAATTATATTTTATATAATAAAATACACAAAATATTTATTATATTTTATATAATAAAATATAAAATACATAAAATTATAGAAAAAATTAGATACATTTCTAGTATTATATATTCATCATATATTAAACAAAAATAAGTGGTATAATAGAATTTTTATTATTAATGAAAATGGCTAAAATGCAAAAGGAAAAAAAATAAAAAGAAACAGTGTGATGTGTCTCAAGCTAGCCCTGTGTTTTAAATGATAGTTTGTAAAACTCACCACACATTTGGTAATATTCTGATAGTGTAATGTGTTCCAAAGCATTGATCGATATTTGAAATATAAATATTTTTGTCAAAATATATTAAATCAATATTTATGAGTGTCTTGTAAAACATGAGATTTTGGTGTATTTCAAAATCTACAATATTTTGTATTTTAAAACTAAAATCAAGAAATCCAAAATATGTCCTAGCTTAAAAGAATACATATTTATTGCGATGCATTCCAAAACCAAACAAAATGAAAAGTTGGCATAGTATCAAACACTACCTAAATTGTTGATTGAGCCAATATTTTTATGTAATCACATTAGATGATAAATTGACTAGTTCAATCCCAAGCAGATCATCCATTCAAAAATTCCAGCTAAGAGGCAGGATTTCTTAAGCCTTAAACCAATCATCTTGCCACATCAAACATTGCCAAGTCATATGGAGAAGCTCACTAAAAGACAATGACCCAACAATGACCCATCTAACCAACTTTTTTCTACGATATTATGCTATATACATACTACTACTGGGGGCCCATACAATGCACAGGATGGGGCATCCCTCCTTGTTTCTCACCCCATAAGTCAAGACACGCTACTCTACCCCCACCCCGACCCTAGTGCTAGGGTGGGTTCGGGGCAAGGCACCCATTCCCCATCGAGTTGGGGAATCCCCAAATTTTTCCCATCTTGAGGCAACCATCTAAAAAAATATAATTTATGTATATTTACAAATAGGATTATGGGCATTTGGAGGTATTTTAGGAATTGGATTATGACAATTTGGGGTATTTTATAAATGAAATTATGGGATCTTAAGATTATAAGAATATAAGGAAAACTTAGAGATATTTTAAAAATCAATATTAAATCTACAGATATTTTAATAATTTACCATCGGGTTTGGGGAATTATATGCAAACCCCATCCCTAACTTGGGGCAAAAATGTTTTCCTTGTCCCCACCCCATCTCTACCCCATCATCGTTTAAGATTTGAGAAAACTTGCCATGTCCGGGGTGGGGTAGGGTAGGGACCCGATTTTACAGGAAAAATTTCCATCCATACAATTCTAATAATTTTCTATAACTAATTAACTAACAGTAAATTAAATAACAAAAAATTGCAATATTTTATGATAATTTCCAAAAAAATATTGAAATTGCTATTGATTAGTAGTAATGTATAGTAAATTGATTATTTATAATAACAATAAGTTAATGTAAATTATTTACTTTTTAAGTCTAAATTATTTACTATTAATCAATGTAAATGGAATTATAGTAAATTAATGTAATTATGGTAAATTACATTATTTTTAATTAAAAGTAAACCATTTGTTGTTAATTAATGTAAAACCAGGTATGATCGAAGTCAACCAAGTGGTCTAGATCGGTGTGGATAGACTTAATAATTTTCCTAAATTATTTAATAATTATTTATTGAAATAATAATAGATTGTTATTTAAATAATTATGAAACAATTTCTAATAGATTAATTTACTAATTTAACTTTCCTAAAATTTTTAATAATTATTTAGTTGAATAATAATAATGGATTATTATTTAAATAGTTTTGGAGAATATTTTTTTCATAGATTAATTTCTTAATTTTTTAATTACTTAATTAAAAAATAATTTTGGATTATTAGTTAAAGAAATTTCCTAAATTATTTGGTAATTGTTTAACTATAATTATTGACTGATTTTATAGAAATTAGTAAATTGTGCTAATTAGTAATATCTTTTATCAATAAATTATTAGTGTAAAAGTTAATGAAAGTTTATTAAATTACAATGATCAGTGTAAATTACACTAAACATTGAAATTTTGAACATTTATTAATAACCAAAAATTATTAAATACTGAATTATTTATTAATTTTTGGTAGATTATTAAATTATTTATATTTGTTAAATAATGGATTATTTTTGAAATAATTATTTCATAATTTTTGGTAGTATACCTTTTAGAAATTTTTAATAATTCTCATAACTAATGGGTTGTTAAACACTAATGAAATATGTCATGAATATATAGGAAACATCGAATTCCCCTCTCTTTGCTTCAAATCACGATTATAGATATAAATATTGTTTGATTTGGAAAACCAAATCTTAATAATTTATGGCCCTATTTTTATGGGAAAGTGGAGAGAAAGAATCCAATAGGAAGGGAGAGGAATGGAGAGAGAGAGAGAGAGCTAAGATGGCAGATTGGGAGAGAGAGAGGAATGTCAAGGAGAATGCAGGGTTAGGGTAATGGAGAAAGGAGAAGTAAGGTGACGTGGACCCGTCTTACAAAATATATAGATAGATAGATAATTGTATATATTGATTTTATATCTATGGTTATTTCCAAAAAAAAAAGACTATAGTTTATATGCATGGTGTTTTGTAGAATTTTCAGCTAGCGAGTTATAAATTTTAGGCTAAGTTTGGGAGTGCTTATTCAAATAAGCACTTATTTTGAGCCGGGGCCATACTAATAAGTACTTATTTGCATTTAAAAAATAAGCCCAAAATAAGTGATTATTCTGAAAATAAATGCTTATTTGAGAATCCCAAATTTTGGATTTACTTTTAAATGCTTATTCAATAAGTGCTTATTACCTTTCTTGTCTATCTTGGCACACCACATCATTTTTAAAATTACCTATATTACCCCTATTTAAAATAAATGTTTTTTCATCAATCGTTCATAAGTACTTATTTTTTAAATAAGCACAAAAATACCTATACTACCCCTCTTTAAAACAAATGCTTTTAGAATAAGCAATTGTTTTTAATAACTTATTTATTAAACACTTATTTTTCAAATAAACACTCCCAAACTTGGCCTTAACACAAGTCTCTATCCTGCCGAATCCAGAATAAAAGATCAGTTCTGGGTCACCAGCAGTTAATATGCGACATGTTTCGTGGCGGGAAATACGCATATCTCAACCGTCAATTTGAGAGCAGAAAGGCTTTGAATATACAACGGTCGGATCTCTCCTTTCTCTCGTACATGAGATATATACTCTTGGGATGGCAGTCCCTACGACTTTTTCCAAAATCTGAAAACTATATTTGACGAAAAGAAATTAGTTCAATTCTCTGTATGTTTTTTTTTTCCCCTTTTTTTATGTCTTTTTTCTTTAAAAAATCTTGGTCGAAATAGACAGGTGTTGGGCTTTAAATGAGATCCCCAGATGCCATATAGGTATTGTGGAACCCAGAGAGAGGGAGCAACATTCTTCAGTTACCAACAGCGGTGGAGTCACACAGAGACAGAGAGAAGATCAATCGTGCAATTACATTTATATATATATATATAAACTATTGCAGGAATTCTCGTGACGACTCAGCCCAATAAAACCAACCTCTCCTACCATCATTCTCGCATCTTGTCCTTCTTTATCTGCCTTTTCTGCATACTAAAAGCAAACTGATCATGTTTCCTAAATACCCATTTCTCTTCTCCTAAAGTTTGGTGATTAGACTTCTACAATTTTGTCTTCGAATATCTACATATCTCAGTCTTTCACTTATTTATTATTTTTTATCTGGGTTTTTCAAGTTTTGTATTATTTAAGACTCCGGTTCTCTTAAGATCTTCTGGTGTTTCAATTGCTACTCGATACCTTCTGTTGTTTGTGTCGGGATTCCATTTTCCTGGGATATGGACTCAGTGCTCTTTCTTTGAGCTTTATCAAATTGATTCCTTCATCTGGAGTAATTGTTTTGTAGCCTTGTAGAGTTGAAGTAGCAGTGAAGCTACTACTATAATGGATTGTTGTTGTGCGACCTTGAATCCCAATGCCCATCCCGTACAAGTTAGAAAAGGGCTTATTACGGATGGAAATAATGCTTTTTGGGGCGAGAGACTCAGGGGGAGTCTGAAGAACGGGGTAATGCGTACCAAGTTGGCGAAGAGTTTGAGAGCTGATAACGGAGGCGGAAAAATCAAAACTGGTGTTGCTTTCTCTGTTCTTACAGATGTCAATAACGACACTGTGGTAAGTAATGCAGTACATAGCTCATTTCCTTCTTCAATAAACTAATTAAATACGTGTTTATTTTGTTCATATTAATCACTATTACACAGAAAAATAGGCCACTTTCAAATTCTAGAATAGCTAAATCCTTCATTTTATATGCCCAAGTTGAAGAAAGAATTGGTATTAATTTTCATGAATCCTTTTTCTGGGTTGCAATTGTTTGTGATACTATATGATCAAATTGCCAAAAATAAAGTGATCAAATTAAAGGTTCCTTTCCACTCAGATTATCTTCTCTGAATATGCTCTCACCCTTTCATTTATGTTTTGTGTTCAGACTGAGACCATCCAAGCACCACTACTTGGGAGGCAGATAGCAGACCCAAAGAATGTCGCTTCAATCATATTGGGTGGAGGTGCTGGAACTCGCCTCTTTCCTTTGACCAGCAGAAGAGCAAAGCCCGCTGTAAGAAATTACTGCAAGATATTTCTGTCTCTGATAATATTTAGATCTCGTGGGCTTGGTTGCTTGAAAATGAGATGAGCGATCTGTGGCTCTGATTTTTGTTTAATTAATAGTAGTTTACAAGGGAATGCTTCTCTTGAATTACAGATTCTTCCAACATATGTAATTTCATATTCTAGATTATATTGATTTTTATGCAATTTTGAATTATTGAAACTTGGGATTTCCTTTTAAGATATTTGATGTTTCCTGTAGGTTCCTATTGGAGGTTGTTACAGGCTTATTGATGTTCCCACGAGCAATTGCATTAATAGTGGCTTAGACAAGATATTCATAATGACCCAGTTTAACTCTGCTTCTCTCAACCGGCACCTTGCTCGCACATATAATTTTGGAAATGGTGTGAATTTTGGAGATGGTTTTGTAGAGGTATGATTCATTGGAGTTCTCTATTCTTCAAACCAGAAAATCTAGTACCTGATGGCCATCTCACTTTAAATTTAAGATGTATTCAAGTCAAGCTTACAATGGTAATGCTTGGAGTCTTGGGCATTGTCAAAAGGAATCTATCTTTAAGGCTTGTACCTGGATGTGCTTATTACACTCAAAGTTATCTTTGAGAAACTGGGGTACATACTAATAGTTTATAAAGAATTTAAATTGTTTTAATCTATTTACTTTGTTCTTTAAAGTTCTAGTGCAAGATTTTAACTTAAAATTAAATTTTCACAAGCACAGGTTCTGGCGGCCACTCAAACACCAGAAACAGGAATGAGGTGGTTCCAAGGAACAGCTGATGCTGTGAGGCAATTCACATGGGTCTTTGAGGTGTGTTTTTGGAATTTTAAATTACTCCCGTGATATTTTCCCTGATAAATATTAGATAGGATTCAAGTTATTTTATTTAGTCATTAGATGCATGCTTGATGACTCTTGATTGATTCCTGTAGGATGCTAAGAACAAGCATATTGAAAATATATTGATCCTATCTGGTGATCATCTTTATCGGATGGACTACATGGACTTTGTTCAGGTCTCTATTGACTCCCAATAACCATAGAATTCTTTAATCAACTTTCTTGGCAAGTTTGCAAATTTGGTTACAAATTTGCTGTGTATTTGCAGAAGCATGTTGATACAAATGCTGATATTACAGTCTCATGTGTACCAATGGATGATAGGTATGTTAAGTGGACTTTCTTTCCTTATTATAGGTGCTTTGAGGCATTTCTCTCTTATAGTTGTTGGCATTTCACTCTTGTAGTCCATGTACGCAAGGATCTGTACAATGGGAATGAACAAAGAGTGTTTGGTTTGTGATCGTGTTATAAACAGAGTATCCTGTTCAAAATGTTGTCTTTAAGGAACTCCCTAAGTGCCTTGTGTATTGACAACCAAGAACACATGGTGCCTTTGGCTTCTCTGTACATCCTCCATGCTAGATTTGTTCTCAAATATTCAGGAATTTCTTCCAGCCCAAATGCACCAGAAGAAAGCAAAGGGCATTGTTTCCCCCACTACTTTTCCTTTCTTGTTTAAACCTTGTATATGGCAGTAATGGAAGAAATTTTCAATTGCCGCTGGGAGGCATCCTCTCCATCCAAATGAGCTTAAAGCTATTGCCCTAGTAAAGTGACAATGTAAAAATAGATGGCACTTGAGACTGATTAGTGGTTTTAAAGTGGGGTTGGATGGCCCGTTGATATCTCATCTTTAATATGAAGATGACACTCTCATTTTCCTTGACGCATCAGTTAGACAGGTTCTTAATCCATGGACTATTTTGAAGAGTTTTGAGCTATTAATTGGATTAAAGGTCAACCTATTGAAAAGTGTTATGATAGGTTGGGTGAGTTGGAGGATGATTTTCTGGAAGATTGTGCTGCCTTTTTTGATTTTGGAATTGGATAATTCCCTTTTACCTATTTGGGGCTGCCAATTGGGGTTAAGACATCAGCAACAACTACATGGCAACCCATTTTGGAAAGAATTGATAAAAAGTTGGCAGGCTAGAAGGGGAGATACTTGTCTTTTGGGAGAAGAATTATCATTGGTTAAAAGTGTGTTGTCTAATCTGTCCATATATTATTTATCCATCTTAAAAATTCCAGCTTCTATAGTAGATGGAACATAGAAACTTCGAAAAGACTTCCCTTGGGGTGGAGATGGGTGGGGAAAGAAAATTCATTTAGTTAACGGGGAAAGGTTTTAGACCCAAAGAACTTTTCAACAAAGCTTTGTTGGAAAATGGTTATGGAGGTTTGGTTTAGAGAAGGAGACGTAATCTCTTTGGAGGAAGGTTATTGTTGGTAAATATGGAGTGGTTATTGGTAAATATGGAGGATGGTTATTGTTAGTTCAGAAGGTTCAAGCGTCTTGCTATCCCAATAGTCTTCAATGCCTTCCTTGCTCATTAGTAACAAGGAAGTAGATGGCCTGCAAAGTTCAAGAGGGGAAGCAGTGGCAGCGAAGGAAATTCCCATGGGCAAGACAGACTTAGCTTTGGTAAGAAGCCTAGGTTTGGCAGATTGGATTGAAGAAAGGGAAGTTAGACCAGAAGAAAAAGATACTAGAAGGAACGACAATAAGGGGATCTCGTCCAAGATGGATGCGAGAAAGAAACTAGGGATGAATAGGGAATTGAAAAGACTCCAATGGGGATTGACAAACCAGAGGCTGGATACTCATTATGGTGTGGGAAGTAGAGCCAGTAAGGGAAAGAATGTAGTAGAGGAGTGATGAAGATTCTGAGCTGGAAAGTTAGGGGTTTGGGAGGAGAACTGAAAATAAGCCTAGTAAAGGAAACTCTTAAGAGGGAAAACTGGACATTGTCGTGCTCCAAGAAATGAAAAGAGAGATGGTGGACAGAAAATTATTAAAAGCTATTTGGGGTGGAAGGGGAAAGAAGTGGACAACCTTACCAGCAACAGGGACTGCAGGAGGAATCACAATTGCTTGGTAAGAAGAGTTAGTTTCAGGAATAGAAGTGGACGTAGGGGAATTTTCCATTTCTGTTTTATTCACAAACACCTCAGATGGTTTCTGCTGGATTTTAACAGGGGTTTATGGGCATAACTCTCCCTCCGAAAGAGCAAGATTATGGGAAGAACTAGACTCTATCCGCGAGTTTGAGGAATTTCCTTGGTGCATTGGGGGAGACTTCAACGTCACCAGATATAGTCATGAGAAGTCGAATGGTAAACAGATAACCAGAAACATTAGAGATTTTTCTAGTTTCATAGCAAGGCATCATCTGCGAGATATCCCTCTTTGCAATGGGAGATTTACTTGGTCAAACATGTAGGAGAATGCAGTGAGCTGTAGACTAGATAGATTTCTGATGACTGCAGACTGGGAGGAATACTTCCCAAACCTTCTACAGGGGATCAGACCCAGATGCACTTCAGATCATTGGCGGTTGTGTTATAATCTGAAATTTTAAGAAGATGGAAGTCCCCATTCAGGCTAGAGAAAGTTTGGACATTACATAAGGACTTTAAGTCTAATGTGGCTTCTTGGTGGGAGGAATGTAAAGTTGAAGGGTGGGCTGGGTTCCGTTTCTTACAGAAGTTGAAGTTTCTTAAGAGGAAGTTACAAAGTTGGGGAAAAGAGGAATTCAAAGCTTTCTTTGTGGAAAAAAGCAAACTGATCAAGGTTTTGGAAGAGCTAGATGAGGAGGAGCAAAACAGGACTTTGGACGATGATGGAGAAGAAAAGAGTGGAGGTGCGGAAAGACTGGGAGAAGGTAGTTAGGAGGGAAGAAGTGTATTGGAGGCAAAGATCTAGAATAAGATGGCTGAAGGAGGGATACAACAACACCATATTTTTTCATAGCCATGCAGCAGGAAGGAGAAGAAAAAACCATATTTCCAAGCTGGAAGTGGATCAGAGAGTGGTGGAGGATGAAGAGGAGATCGAGGAAAAGATTCTATCCTTCTTCAAGGATCTACAAGTAGACCTTTTTCATTGGCTAGCTGGGAAGGTGGACTTTTATCGGAGGATAAGAAGGTTTGGTTGGAAAGGGAGTTCGAGGAGGATGAAATCAAGGAGGTGGTTTTTAGTATGGATGGAGATAGGGCTCCAGGGCCAGACGGTTTTCCGTTGTGCTTCTACCAGCTCTGTTGGGATACCATAAAATCAGATTTGTTGGAAGTCTTCAAAGACTTCTTAAAGAAGTCCAGCACTTCAGCCATAATAAATAAAGGAAACAACTCAACTTTCAAAGCCCTAATCCCAAAAAAAAAGGTACTCTGGAAGTAAAAGATTTCAGGCCAATCAGTCTAGTGGGTAGCATCTACAAGATTGTAGCCAAAGTATAGGTAGACAAGTTAAGGGAAGTGTTGGGAGAGTTGATTTCCAGCAACCAGTTTGCCTTTATAAAAGGAAGGCAGATCATAGATAGCATATTAGTGGCCAATTAATGTGTAGAAGAAAGATTGAAGACAAAGTAGTAATTCCGGGGTGGTCGTAAAACTAGATTTGGAAAAAGCCTATGATAAAGTTGACTGGGACGGGATCCTAAACATCTTGGAGTTAAGAGGCTTTGGAAGAAGATGGGTGCAGTGGATGAAAGGGTGCTTTAGTACAGCTTGGTTCTTGGTACTAGTAAATGGAGAGCCCAAAGGTTACTTTCAGGCAAGCAGGGGCCTAATGCAAGGCTGCCCCTTATCCCCCCTCCTTTTCACTTTGGTTGTAGACATTATCAGCTACTTTACTGAGAAAGCAAAAGGTCTTAGGCTATTGAGAGGTTTTACAATTGGGAGGGAAGCCATTCACTTGGCTCATTTGCTATTTGCTAATGATATTATCCTATTCTTGGAGACGGATTTGGAAAACATCATCAATCTAAAAAAGGTAATTACTTGTTTTGAGATGGTGTCAGGCCTCCATGTAAATTATTCCAAGAGTAGCATTTTGGGAATAAATACAAGTAAAACTTGCTGCATAACTTTAAGGAGATTCTAGGGTGTAAAGTCGAGAGCTTCCCCATTTCTTATTTGGGGATGCCCCTTGGAGGGAATCCAAGAAGTCAAAGCTTCTGGGATCCAGTGGTGGAAAAGTGTGAAAAGAAATTAGCCACTTGGAAGGAAAGGGTACCTCTCAAAAGGGGGTAGACTTACTTTAATTAAAGCCTCTTTGGCTAATCTCCCAATGTACTTTCTCTCGATGTTTCAAATTCCTTCCAAGGTCAAAAATAGAATTGAAAAGGCACAACGGGATTTCTTTGGGAGTGGAGAAAAGAAGAACCACCTAGTCAGTTAGGACAAAGTGTGTAAATCAAGGGAAGCAGGGGGGACTTGGAATAGGTCGAATCAAGGAAAGAAATGTAGCTCTCTTGGGAAAATGGCTATGGCGCTTCCCTCTAGAAGCAGGTACTCTATGGGCTTCAGTTGTTAGCAGAAAATATGGAAAGCATGCCAACGGGTGGGATAGCAAGGTCCACTTGAATCGAGTGAAAGCCAACAATCTTTGGAAAGGTATCAGTTCTACCTATTCTTCTTTTATCCCTTTTATCAGATATAGAGTAGGGAATGGATCTAAAATTAATTTCTGGACTGATCTGTGGTGGGGAGAAAATACATTAGCTTCTTCTTTCCCTTGTTTGTTTAGCCTTTCCTAAAACCAAGCGGGTACCATAGCTTCTTGCCTTTCAGAATTTTCTCCTTCTTTAAGCTGGAATTTAAGTTTAAGAAGACCCTTAAGGGATGTAGAGATTGTTGAGTTAGCATATCTGACACATTCCTTAAGGGAGGTCTACATTTCCCCCTCAAAACAAGACACAAGAATCTGTAAACTCCTTCCTTCTGGGAAATTTTCAACCAATTCCTTTTTTAGGGCCTTGGTGTCAGAAGATTCAAATTCTGGGTTCCCGTTTCAGAAATTTTTGATTGGTCACGTCCCTCCCAAAGTTTCCTTCTTTGTTTGGGAAGTCTGTTTGGAGAGGATAAATACTTGTGATCTTTTACAAAAGAAAGCACTCTGGTAGATTGTGCATTTCCCCCCATGTCTATGTTCTTTGTCTTAACAATGGAGAGTCAACCGAGCACCTCTTTCTTCACTGTTCAGAAACTAGGAAAGTTTGGAACCGGGTCCTAAATCTGATCGGTTACAACTGGGTTTTTTCCTGAAAATATCGAAGACTTTTTGTGGCAATGGCAAGGAGAGGGCTAGTTCAAAGGGGTAAACTCTACTGGAACACAGTAGCACAAGCAGTCATGTGGGGTGTTTGGGAAGTACGAAACAACCACATTTTTAACAAAAAAGCTAGAACTTTGGAAGACCTAAACTCTCATACCTCTCACCTTTTCAATTTGTGGGTGTTGAATTCAGAGATGTACAAATACTTCTCTCTAAACACGCTTCAGCAAAACCTGGTGGAGCTGTTGTTCTCTTCAGCTATTGGCCTCTTGCTAAAATAGCCACTGACCTTCCTAAATCAAGGGAAGATCCAAAGAGGAGGAGGTGACCTTGTACTTTAATGGAAGTGCTCTAGGGAACCCAGGTCCAGCTGGTTGTGGGGGTGTGTTTCTGAGGAGGGATGGTAGTCCTCTGTGGTTCTCTAGTGGACCATTAGGGACTGTAGACTCTACAACGGTTGAAGTCGTAGCAGTGCTAAATGGCCTCCGTATCATAAGAAGACTATGCCTGACCAATCTGGTGGTCAAAGGTGATTCTAGCAACACAATAAAGTGGCTGGGGGAGATGGAAGGAGGACCTTGGAGACTGGCTCACTACCTTGACTACATCACTTGAATGCATCTTTAATCTGGATTCCCAGGAATTTAAACTCTGTATCAGATAATTTAGCCAAGTCAGGTGCTCAGAGGGAAAACTTTTATTAGTAGTCGATCAAGACTACAGTCAGTTTTGAATTCCAACAGATTTCGGATTGAGAAAAGTAGAAGAAAGAGGGAGAAGAAAGGAGAAGAAGCAGAAGTACACAAGGGTTTTGAAAGGAGGGACAGATCGAATGAATCTGCCRCCGCCACTCTCTCAATATTTATAGTTTATGTTCACTAAATGTAGGAAATGACAGAATTGCCCTTAATGCTTACATGGCAAACAAAACAAATAAATAACTGAGATGACAAGCTGTCTAAGATAACTACCAACTAACACTGACAAACTAATCAAAGATTACATGTGCTGTCATACGAACACAGTGGGGACCACAGCCGTGGGGCCCACGTCAGTGTTCTCTACAATAGTAATAGCATAATGCTGTTGTAACCTATGTGCAACTAGCCTTTTGTTCATCATTTCATATACTCTCTTTTTTCTCTTCTTATTTATATAAAGTTACTCTTTTTCTCAAAAAAAAAAATGGAGCAGTTAGATTTGAGTGGGACCCTAGGGAGGTCTCATCTTCATATGGGGTATGTGTATAAGTGTTGTATGACTTGGATTGGATCAGATGGTTCAACCAGTCAACCCAAAACCGGAAGGCATTCTATTTTTTTAAAGTCCCGGTTTTCAATTTTTTGAAAGACCAGTAGAATTGGTCAAAATCTGGAAGACTGTTGAAAACCATCCAGGTTTCAACAACCCAGGTGATTTTCAAATTTATGTATGTTGTCTTGTTACCATTAATCCATCTTATCATTATTATACACACAAACATACATATATAGATCATGAAACCTGCCCAGTCCACACCATTCATCTTCTCAAAATTTGATTCTAGAACCATCCCCCACATTTTTTTTTTGAGAAAAGGTAAAGTAATTTTATTAACACAAAAAGAGTACAACAGACCCCCTAAGGTAAACACCTTGGACAGGGATCAACCACCACTAAACAACATACAACTGCCATAAACTCGTAGACCTCAACAGAGTCCCTAGGCCTGAAGTCTAAGCCCCTTTGCAGCTGAAACTCATGAAACCAGCTTTCCAAATGAAAGAGAAATAAGGTCATCCAGTTCTTTGGAAGCATTCTGGAACAACCTTCTATTCCTTTCTGTACAAATGGTGCTTATCACTGTAGCCGGGATAGAAATCCACACCAATGTTTTTAGACTTGGACCGGGCACAAAACTGGAATGCTTTCTGGGTCACTGGTCAAATGGTTTGACCATGATCTGCATATTTAATATAACACATCTTATGCATGGGCGTGATGGTCAATTATCTAGGGTTCAAGTCTTGCCGTTTACATTCATGTGAATATACATATATTAATAAAATATATGTGACCATGATCTGCATATTTAATACATTTAAAACTTTTTTGTAAAATATAACACATCTTATGCATGGGCGTAATGGTCAATTATCTAGGGTTCAAGTCTTGCCGTTTACATTCTATGTGAATATACATATATTTAATAAAATATATATTAGGAACACACATTCAAGCACAACTAACAGGATGGGTTAGTAGAAAAGCTTGGACAACCTGTTTTGGTATAAAAACTTAAAAAGAAAGAAGAAAAGAAAGAGAAGAAAAAGGTTTCAACTGAGAAAGAGAGAGAAGAGAGACAAAAGAGAATGGGAGAAGCACAAAATTAGTTCTAGCCACCCCTTTCATTAGATTATATACTCATAAATAAAAGAGAGTACAAAGACAAGTATGCCCTTAGTAAGTCGGTTACTTGTGAGAACTTAAAACATAAAGTAATGGGCCTAAGGCCCAATAACTCTCTAACTATGCTATGTAAATAAAAAACAAGTTATATCAGCCCAAACTGTCTGTTTCTTACTCTTCCATGAAACTAAATTACCTCCAACAAGAGTGCAAATTCCTGATGTAGATCTCCTATCATCTAGACACCTGCCCAATCAGCATCTATATAAGCCTCTACCTAGGTGTTCCTTCAAATAGGAAAGTATCCCCTCCCAATGCTGAACTCGTGAGGCATGCATGTATTGACTCACCACACTCACTACATAAGAGATGTTTAGTCGTGTCATACAGCAACCGCCCCACTAACCTCAGATATCTTCCGACATCCTTCACTAGTTCACCCTCTGAAGCATTTATCTTGTGGTTCTGATAAATAGGTGTATTAACTGCCTTTGCCCCAAGTTTTCCTGTCTCCTGTAGTAGATCTAGAGCATACTTCCTCTATGAGATGAAGATCCCATACTTGGACCTTGCCACTTCAATGCCCATAAAGTACTTTAGCTCCCCAAGATCCTTAATCTCAAATTCTTTGTGCAGATTCTTCTTCAGGGTATCAATCTCACTCAGATCATTTCCTATGACTACAATGTCATCTGCATACACTATCAAAACCGACACCAATGACCCCCTCCTCTTCACAAAAAGAGTATGATTAGATTGAATTTGAGTATAGCCAAATTCAACCAATGCACTTCTAAACCTGTCAAACCAAGCTCTGGGTGATTGCTTTAAACCATATAGAGACTTATTCAACCTGCATACCTTTCCTTTTTCCACATTATTGTAGAAGCTAGCTGGAAGATCCATATACACCTCCTTTTGCAAGTCCCCATTGAGAAAGACATTCTTTACATCAAGTTGGAAGAGTGACCAAGAGTATGTAGCTGCTAGTGATTAGAAGAATCCAAACTGAACTCATCTTTGCTACTGATGCAAAAGTTTCCAAGTAATCTATGCCATAAGTCTGAGTATACCCTTTTGCAACCAACCTCACCTTGTATCTTTCTATGCTTCCATCAACCTTGTACTTCACTATATAAACCTATCTGCATCCAACTGTCTCCTTGCCATCAAACAAATCCACAATCTCCCATTTTTTATTTTTAATCACTGCTTTAGTTTCCTCCTACATAGCTGTCTCCCACTCAGGTTTGGAGAGAGCCTCATTAACACTCTTGGGTATAGACACAGTGTCAAGGGAGTAAAGGAAGGCTCAGTAGGAAGGGGATAATCCACTATAGGAAAGATAGTGTGAGATGCAATGAGCAGTACACTTACTCTTCCCTTTTTTGAGGGCAATAGGGAATTCAAGGTCATCTGCAATGGTGTTAGGACTAGGTATGGTAGTATCACTAGGAACTAAACCATCAGGGGAAACAAGAGGGATACCTGGGTCTATGTCAGTAGAACCTAGAATCTGTGATGAGCCGATAGGGAGTGATGTGGGTTCCTCTGTTGTGGAATCAACCTCCTTGTGCTGTCGTAGGCAAAGGAGCTATTGTTTTTAGAGGAAGAGACTGAAGAGGCAGGTGGCGAGAAGACTAGAAATGGTGAAGAAAATGGTTCTAAAGCTGTGAAAACTTCTCCTCCCTTCGTTGAGGGAGCTGACCCTGAGTCTAATGAACTACAGGATGTTGGTGGAGAGGGACAAGAATCAGCTGTGAGGATGGATGCGGGTATTCCAGTGTCGGAAACACAGAGAAAGGTCTTCCAAGTGGGTAGGTCGTCAGGAAGTGATTCTTTCACCATGTYTACTTCACAACCTTGTCCAAAAAGGGGAAAGGCTTTAAAACCAATTGCCACCTATCAGCAAGTCATTTCCAGTGATTCTAGTCCTACCCCCGTTCTATTAGGTATGGGTGTCAATTCTGTTTTAGGTACTGACTTGTTTGCTCTGCCTGTAACAGATATCCCAGCTTC
>NW_010729107.1:3204078-3227361 GCF_000365185.1 Nelumbo nucifera
CCCCCCCCCCGAGAAAAAAAGGTATGGACTTATAAAAGGTGACATCCATGGTAACATACTAACTCCCAGAGATTGGATCATAACAATGGTACCCCTTCTGATTTCCTACATACAGAAGTGTTTTAGGGGTCCGAACCAGTCCTGTTATGAGAGAAAGAAAGAAAAGAAGAAAAACAGCCTTTTGAGAAGAAAGGACTGTTTAAAAAGATGCAAAAAATCAAAAAAAAGTAGCAGAAATCAGAGTTCAAGAGCGGAGAAGATGAAGAAGAAGGTGGTGGCAACTTAGGTTCAGAGAGAGATTTTCGAACATAATCTCTTCTCTTACACCCTTAATTCTATTTTATTAAGTTGAACTTTGGTAATTTACAGAGAAGCCCTTAGTTGGGCAGAAAATTAAAAAGACATAACATAAGAAAGAATAGGCCTAGATTAAGGCCCATTACAGCAAAGAACGTAAAAGATAAAAAAGGATAAACAGCCTATGGGCCATTCGGCCCATCTTCTCTACAAGAAAGAAGGAGAGGAAGCTGTTGAACTAGAGAGATTAAACCCTATTAGTCAACCATAATCTGTATTATAATGTAATTAGAGTACAATGTCAAAACTGCCCCTACTTAAGTATGGGACAAGTGAAACAAAAGTCAAAACAGAATTGCCACATCATCATATAACTTAAACCATAATGAAATGACTAATGTACCCTTACTCAACCAACTCTAACACTCCCCCTCAAGCGGGAGAATGTCATATAATCCCAACTTGTTACATATATAGTTCACTCTCCCTGAACTCAAACCTTTTGTAAACAAATATGCCCATTGATCACTTGAACTCACGTGTTCTGTGATTATCTCTCCAGTAAGAACTTTCTCCCTCACAAAATGGCAATCAACCTCTATGTGTTTTGTTCTCTCATGGAAGATTGGATTAGATGAGATGTGGATTGTAGCTTGGTTGTCATAGTACACTAACTCACATGTAGTGTGTGCCATGGCTCTGTATTCGGCCTCAACACTACTCCCTACCACAACAGTTTGCTCTTACTCTTCTAGGTCACCAGATTTCCTCCAAGAAATGTGCAATAACCTATAGTAGATCTCTTATAGACACTAAGCCTGCCCAATCTGCATATGTATACCCAACTATCTCAAGTTTTCCTCCTGGTTTGTACAATAATCCATGGCCTGAACCTCTCTTTAGGTACCTTACAATTCTAAGGACTACATCCTAGTGAGGTACTCGGGGATTTTGCATAAATTGACTCACCACACTAACAATAAAGGAGATGTCTGGTCTTGTGATGGTCAAGTAGTTCAACTTTCCCACTAACCGTCTATATCTTCCAGGGTCATCAAATATTTCACCTGCATCATTGCTCAACTTAACATTCGGTTCCATGGGTGTTTTAGGTAGTTTTGCACCTAACAGTCATGTTTCATCCAACAGATCAAGAACATATTTTCTTTGGCACAAATTCACACCTTATTTCAACCTGACAACTTCTATACCCAAGAAATACTTTAACTTCCGAAGAGGTCTCCAGCACCTCCTCCCCCTGATCCCATTTCTCCTTTAAATTTGTTTTCAACTCCACAACCCTCCATAACTCCCACAATAGATTAGGAAGTCAATTTGAGATGAAAAGAAAGGTATTTAGCTCCTTTAGAAACCTCAAACACCCTCTTGGAGCCCTAAAAGCCCCTCCCTCCAAAGATCCCCTTTTCCGTGTGAGCGGGAGAAGAGAGAGGAGACTGCCACTCCCTCTAGAGACCTCCAATAAGGTTGGGACATGAACTGCCCCCTTTAGAAAATCTCAAGGAACCCTAGAAATAGGGGTGGATTTGAGCCGAGCCGAGCCGGATACTTGGCTATTCGAGCTTGAGCTCGATTCGAGCTAGAGACTTGAGCTCGAGCTCGACTCGGTTCAAAGCTCACAAGTTCGAGCTCGACTGCAAGCCATATTTTTTTTCTAAAAAATAAAAAATTAACATATAAAAATATTTTTTTATTTTACATACAAAAAATTAAGAATTATAAATATTATTTATTATTATACATATAAAAATAAAAAAATATACATATAAAAACGTTTTTATTTTACATACAAAAAAATAAGAATTATAAAAACTATTTACTATTATACATAAAAAATAAGAATACTATATATAAAATATTATTATATATAATAAAAATTATTTATTATATATATATTTATGTATATGTATATGTATATATGTATATAATAAAAAATTATTTATTTATTATACTAGGCTCACGAGTCAAGCTTCATTGGGCTCGAGCTCGGCTCGAAACTCGGTTTAAACTGAGCCGAGCCGAGCTCGAATAGCTCGCGAGAAGCTCGGCTCATGGCCACCCCTACCTAGAAAACTAGAGCACCACTTTCTAGGTCAAAATTGAAGAGTCCTAAATTAGGACTCTCCCCCTTTCTTCGGTTCTTCCTGATTTTGGTGTAAAGCCCTAGCTAGCTACAAGGGATTGCAATTCCACCAAAATATCCAAAAATGGGGCTTACCTAAAGTCTTCGATCAGCCCTTTGCCTTATCATGCAGTCGGCCGATCTAGGGCTGCATGATGGAGCAGCTAAAGAAATCTTTAAATTTGCTCTAATACCAAGTAGAAAAGCTTGGACAACCTGTTTTGATATAAAAACTGAAAAAGAAAGAAGAAAAGAAAGAGAAGAAAAAGGTTTCAGCTGAGAAAGAGAGAGAAGAGAGATAAGAGAATGGGAGAAGCACAGAATTAGGTCTGGCTGCCCCTTTCATTGGATTATATACTCATAAATAAAAGAGAGTACAAAGACAAGTATGCCCTTAGTAAGTTGGCTACTTGTGAGAACTTAAAAAACACTCTTGACTTAAAACATAAACTAATGGGCCTAAGGCCCAATAACTCCCTAACTATGCTATGTAAATAAAAAACAAGTTATATCAGCCCAAAATTCATCAGGGTTAATGGTAATAAGCTAACTTAACTAAATGACAGATTATGAGTTCAAATCTTGAGGCTGGTGGGTCGTTAAAACCGGTCTGAAAGTTTGAGGGCAAAGGTTTTGTCTTTTGACTGAAAACTGTCCATCAGCACTCCAATTCCAGCTCCAACTATCTTCTTTGTTCAAGTCCAGAGACTGGAGAGAGATCAGCTCAAGCAACTCAGCAAATTTTGCAATCTCCCAATCCTGAAAGTTTCTTCAAAATGGACACCAAAAAACAGAGCTGCCATTAGCTCAAAACAATCTGCCATAGCTGCATCCTGTTTCTCAGCTAACTGGAATAATTGTGGAAATAGTTCTGAGAGAGGGCTGCTGCCACACCAAGGGTCTTTCCAAGATGCCAACCTATCACCGTTTCCCAATTTAGGACTTAGCCCTTTGCTGAAACTTGGAAGAGTGTCCATAATTTTCCTCCATAAGAACTATATGCCACAATAAACATTGTAAAATTCTTGAAACTTTGATGAAACAACATGATGCCCTTCCATACACATCAATGTTGTAAGACTCAGACTAGGCACAAAACAATTATATATAGGGAAAATTCCCGATTAGTACCCTGTACTTTGGGCCTAGTGCCACTTTGGTCCCCGTCCTTTAAAACGTGACAATTCAGTATCCGAAATTTCAAAACATGCCAATCCAGTACCTGCCATTAACTAGCTGTTAACCAGCCATTAAGTGGCATTTGTAAAGACACAAATGCCCTTCAAGTGTCATCTAATTTTCTTTATTAACCATCCAAACGTTGACAAAAAATGAACAGTCCCAAATCCTTCTCTTCTATTCAAGAAAGTTGGGTTCACCAGAATGCCCACTGAGATGTGACCCCAACTTTCTTGAATAGAAGAGAAAAGGATTTGGGACTGTTCATTTTTTGTCAGCGTATGGATGGTTAATAAAGAAAATTAGATGACACTCGAAGGGTATTTGTGTCTTTTCAAATGCCACTTAACGGCTGGTTAATGGATAGTTAACGGCAGGTATTGGGTTGGCACGTTTTGAAAGTTCGGGTACTGAATTGTCGTGTTTTAAAGTTTGGGGACCAAAGTGGCACTAGGCCCAAAGTACAGGGTACTAATCGGGAATTTTTACACACACACATACACACACCCACGCACCAATAAACCTATTCTGTTGAAAATGTGAGTTGTAACACTTGAACCCTAGTCATTTGCATAAAAGTTAAGGAACCAACCATCTAACCACCACATTCAAATTTGACGTGCGGTCGAACTGTTTGGCCCACAACCTGACAAGGATTCCAGTTTTGTGTCCAGTCTGAGTATTACAACATTGATGTGTATGGAAAAGCCTTATGCGTTTCATCAAAGTTTCAAGCATTTACAACATTTATTGAAGTGGGGAAGTTTTGTGATCTATGTCCAATTTTATATAGGCTGAGTTTGGATATATTGAGATCAATCAATGTTATGAGTTGAGAGGAGAACAGTTGGTGTGGTGCCTGAAGTTTAGGAGACCCTTAATAGAGACATGAAAGAATGTTTCATGTTCTTTAGGAGGTGAGGGTCTCTACTGCATAGAGAGATGAATTGTGGAAGACAGAGTGTAAGAATGGCAGGTTCCCAGTCAAGCCTTGTTACATGCAATTACAGGAACCAGATGGAGACTTGATCTATTAAAGGAGTTGGGGCATTTGCATTGCTAGTGACAATGGATGCTATACTGACAGAAGATCATTTAATGAGTAGCATCGCTGGTAGATGTCATGTGTCTTAAAGAAGAGAATGGGAGACATTCATTTCTTGTAAGGTGGCTGCCTGGCTGGCTTCATATGGTATTTCTATTTGTGTTTTTATTTTTTCAATGTGGTGTTTCCAGCCCAATGATCAAGAAGAGATTTTTTTCCCCAAGTGGCTAAGAATTCAAGGAAGCAAAAACAAACCAAAATCTTCTGAAGTTGTATCCTTTTTGCATTATGTTGGGAATATGGAAGGAAAGAAATAGGAGATTGCTGGAAAATAAATCTAGATGGATTGAAGGAACTGTGGCTGATATAGGCAAAATGGTTATGTATTGGGTGATGGTTCTACCAGATTTTGCTCAAACAAGCAGATCATGTGTTGCGGATAGGTTTTGGGAAACTATTGAAAATGCAAATTTTGTATCTTTTGAGTATTTATAGCTAAGATGTAACAAAGTTTTACCTTGGTACCTTAGTTCAGTTCTACTTCTTTTTTTTATTTATGTTAATAAAATTTTGTCTTACTATAATATGTAAAAATCGACAGTTTGCAGTCTCAGCCTCGGCTGCACAGGGCACAGTCATTACTTTCCATTACATCCCCTTCTTGTAACTTTGTCAGCTGTTAATCATTTCTCTGACGTTGTTATCCATACCAGAAGGACCACTTTTGATGGTACAATAGAAAGCCCTATTTTGGAGCTTGGGAAATTGTAACAGGGTTGAGAACTTTACATCTTGTAAAAGGATCTAACTGAGAAGAACCTGAGCAATCCTATTTCCAAACCCTTACATATTGTTGGTCTAGACATTGTGTTACTTTTTGAAATTTCTGCAATATATTTTCCATGGGTTCTACTTCCTAATCATTAGAATTTCTTCTAGTAAAAATACATAGATATATGCTGCTGTCTTATGTTACTAAAGAAGGTTGAAGTCAGAATTCATTCAAATGGGTGGGCCGACCTCTAGGGCTGTCACACCCTTTTCATTCATTCGTGTACACCATTCTTCTTCCTTCTACTGATAACAGCACCTTAGAATATCATTTCAATATGTTTTTATTCATCTAAGACATCTTCTGAAGCAAGGATTCCATACCACTGTGCTGCTTTGAAACTCACAACTGTCATTAACATGTAATGTTAAGAACCAATATAGTCAGCTTGTCCAGTTTAAATGAGTCCATGTAAGCTGATGTTATCCTAAATTAGGAAGATAGCTCAACAGGATAGATAGAAGCTGTGCCCTATTTTATAGTTTCTGGAGTCTAGAATTGTAATTACCTGGAAAATATAGAATGGAAGGCATGCTTAGAACTCATTAGTCTATTTATCTTACACAAAACCATTTGCACATGTTTTGTTATGTCAATTGTGTAGAATTACTCCTTTATCTTATGGCTGTTGAACTTCATCTTAATTTGATCTATTATTTGGAAGCCGTGCATCGGATTATGGATTGATGAAGATCGACAAGACAGGCCACATCATCCATTTTTCTGAGAAACCAAAGGGTATTGACCTTAAAGCAATGGTAGGCCTATCTTATCCCCTCTGCGTTTCATCATCTTTTCCTGATAGTTAACATATTTTGTTGATGAAAAGAAAGTGAGGAGATTACTGTTTTATTGTAGAGTCCCATAAGCAAATTAATATACAAGTATCCTTTCAAGTCGAGGAATTTCAATACCATTCGCTTCTATCAAAAATAAAGAAAGAAGAAACCTATGTCCATTTAAAGATGTCAAGAGTGTTACCCTTTTTTCTTACGGGTTGCCAATCTTTTATGTTGAATACAAAAACCTCTTGCAACAGACTAAGATCATCTTTGTTATTGCATTTGATACCAAGTGAATTGAGAAATTCTTCTTGAAACACAAATGGCTGTAAAATTTTTGAAAGATAAAAGAATGGGGACATATGAGAAATCCCAATGGAAATGGGTAAGGCTGCAAAAGGATGGCTTGGATTTGATTTCATCAAGTTATACCAGTATGTTCAAATACTAATTGGCTGGATACTATCTTAGTTCTTTTGTATTAAACAAAAAAAAAAAAAAGAAATATCATCTCACAGTAGGTTTGGAATTTCTCAATTCCCAAAAATTTTCTACATATAAACTGAGAATTAACTAGCAAGCCATAAACCTGAAAAAACTATGAGGATTGGTGGTTTAGGTCCAGACTTTCATCTCCTCTTTCTGCCAAGCTTCAATAGAAAAAAGATAAACTGAATTAATAACCAAGTTTTTTCCAACTATTTCTATATGTCTCCTTCTGTATTTCCTAATTTCCTTGTATGTTTCCTGGTTGTTCTATTTAATGGGAAATCTACTCCATCATATACTATTTTTACTACTAAATTTAAGACCATTAACCTTTTGGGTTCATTACTCTCTGTGCTTCATTCATTTTTGTGCTAAAGTCATATTTTCAGACACATAGCATTACCATGATTCATACACAAGATTTTACCTAATCTAAGAACTGTTCTTGGTCTCTACAGCAAGTCGATACCGCTTTTCTTGGGTTGTCTCAAGAAGAATCCATCAAATATCCTTACATTGCATCAATGGGAGTTTATGTATTCAGAACAGAGGTTTTGCTAAAGCTTCTAAGGTGGAGGTATCCCACATGCAATGACTTTGGATCTGAAATCATTCCAGCTGCTGTGAAGGAGCACAATGTCCAGGTAAGAAATAAACCCTAAACTTGAGTTCCTCATTCTAATGCATAAGCGAGTTTGTATTGGACATGGGCATTGAAGTAGAACTCTAACATGTTTCTAAGAGTCTGACTTGGCAAGAGGAGAAAGCATGGACTTGTGGACACAATCTACAGAAAAGTACATACTATCAAAATATTTTATGTTTTTCTTTATGAATTCTAACCATATTAATACAAATAAAGGTCTAAAATATTTGTCTTTTTACTATGTAACATTTGATATGAAAAATAGCATTCATCTTGTACATTATCTGTTCATTTATGTTAAATAAGGCAATAGGAGATAAAAGGGAAATGCGATCATATGATGGCAAATGGTATTTTAGTCATTTTACATGTTTGTGGTGTCCAACCTTAGATTTCAATCAATTCCTTCCTACACTCACCCTTGGGTCATAGCCATCTTACATCTATTTGATATTAAAGCATCCAATCCTACATTAATTTTGTATTAGCGTAGGCAGTCCTACATCACATCCACATCCTCTCTTCAAATAGGAGACCAAGCTTAGGCTAGGCATGAAACTGCATTGTTGTCTTTAATGCTTATTCTGCATTATTGTGTTTTAAATGTCTTTATTTTTTCATATTTTGATAGGCGTATCTGTTTAATGACTACTGGGAGGACATTGGAACAATCAAGTCTTTCTTTGATGCTAATTTAGCCTTGACCGAACAGGTGAAGTATTATTAGATAATGCACTATTGATTATTGTCTATTTGCAAATTTAAGCCATTGAAGTGTTCAAAACATTTGCAAGTTATACTGGTGGTACACATTTACTGTATTCTGCAAACTAACTACTAATTTATCTGTAATTCAGCCACCCAAGTTTGAGTTCTATGACCCCAAAACACTATTCTTTACGTCTCCTAGATTCTTACCACCTACCAAAGTTGACAAATGCCGGGTATGCTCGATAAACTAGATAAGTCTGTTGCTTCATCTTTTGCTTCTTGCATCTCCGGAATCATAATTCAACCAATTCGTGCAGATTGTTAATGCAATAATTTCACATGGGTGCTTCTTGCGGGAATGTAGTGTTCAACACTCCGTAGTGGGTGTGCGATCACGTTTGGAGTATGGTGTCGAGCTTATGGTGAGTAACCACAGTTAATGTGCAAATTTCTTCTAGTAAAAGAAAAAGGTGCCTAAACAAGACTAAGCTACTTCTTTCTCTTTGATGAAAGTTTGAATCCAACAAGAAAAGAAGGCTTCCTTAGACGTGCACAGGGATAATGACTGTTAGTTGAATCTAAGCATAACAAGACTTTAAAATAACCAATTCCACATTGATTGCTTTTGTGTGCTTAGCAGGTTTTATTCTTGATGACAACAACCATAGGTTGTATTCAGAATTTGTTATTGTCTTTTCAGGATACTATGATGATGGGTGCAGACTATTATCAAACTGAATCTGAAATCGCATCCCTGCTGGCTGAGGGGAAAGTTCCAATTGGTGTCGGACAAAATACCAAAATCAGGTGTGATTCAGCCTTTACTGAACACTCAGAGAAATGCACATGTAGATACGCATGTTTCATTGATTGTGTGTGTGAGAGAATAATTGCCAATTTTCTACAACTTTCTAACGATATTTCCTATTATTTAAGGAACTGCATAATTGACAAGAATGCGAAGATAGGAAGAGATGTGGTAATAGAAAATAAAGATGTAAGTATATAGCTGCTTTCCATGCTCAAGTATTTTATTTCCTGTTTAAAAACTTTTTGTAGAATGAATTGTCAATCCAAATCATTTAAGTTATGCTTGTTTTATCTGTGGTTGGCGCACCATCTAAATACTCTGAATCTCTGATTTCTTAGAATGTTCAAGAAGCAGACCGACCAGATGAAGGATTTTACATTAGGTCTGGAATCGTAGTTATACTGAAGAATGCAACAATTAAAGACGGAACCATCATATAGTATTAAATACATCCGTGGGACAAAGAGCTTTGGATGGATTGCAAGAAATACTGATTCTGTGGTTACTGGAGAAGCTGAGATCGTGGGGGCTGGCGGGGCTGTAGGCGTTTCCTTGTTCATAATAACAAGTATGTACTGCCTTTGCTCGTGTATGTAAATTAGCTCCTTTTTCTTCTGCTAGAGCCAATAGAGTTTGCTAGTTGAGAAATGCTCCTAAATAAGTGAACAGGCTATAAGGTTGTCTGGTTTGTATGGGAGTCCATTCAGTGGGTACAGAGCTGAATCACTGAGTTTTGGATTAGTTACAAGTAATAATGCGGCCATTGGCAATGTATGACATCTGTATTAATTCACAGCAAATGAATAATTAGTTAGGCAAGATTCAGCCATCGACTTACAATCTAATTACCAATGAGGAGACCTGTAATGATCTCACAATATGGCTAGCTTTCATTTTTCAAGATATGGAAACACGTTCTATCAAAAGCTAAGCACCATGAATGAAAAAAAGTAAGCTGAAGCTTTCTTTTTTTGTATTCTTTCTGCTGACTAGGATCAAGCAATATGAGAGTCTTGGTTTACAATTTACTTAGATATATATAAACTCACAAAGTTATAATTGCTTAATCTCCTGGATGAGCTAACACCCATCTCTAGGAGAAATGCACTTACCAAAACCTTGGCAAAAGCCCCAACGACATGAAATTACATTCAAGTATTTAACTATGCACATCTGAACCTGATGTCTCCAACTTTTCATGTTAGGTCTGGCATTTCTTTAGTTTCCTATATTCCGCCCCTTGTTTCTAGCCAACCACTGAGCCCTCCTAATGGCCCTTGCCCTCTTCCACTTCTCGATATTTCTGAGTCTGGCATACATCTTCCGAATTTGATAAAGTTTGCGAGATTGTTGAGCAATCACATTTGCTGTCGAGGGGCTCTCACTTAATACTATTTCATACCCATCTCGGAAAGAGTCCATTCCTTCTGTTAAAAGTTGCCAGAAGAGTCCAGCAGCCGCTGCCCCTCCACTTCTAGCTGATGAATAAATCTTCGAGTAGACGGTATTGAACAGCATGTCCCTCTCATAGGTGTTGAAACCAGGGTCTTTTGATGATTTTCCAAACTCAGCAAGGAGTAATGGCTTCCGAAGGATGTTCTGTGCATCTTGGATGTGAATGTCGAGCCAGTTGCTCAAGAAAGAAAGCTGTGCCTGATCATTTGAGCTTGAGAACCTGTTTATAGAACACAGTTAAAATAAAGTCAATAAAGAGAAAAAGAAACCGCACAACACTAGACACCACAGCTAGTTTAATCTTTCCAGATAGATAGATGACTCGTGTGCAGTTAACATGCAACCAAGAACACCTTGTGAGCCATGAAAACCCACGCAATGCATGCCATTATAAGACGAGCAAATCTATCTGATTAAATCAGAAGATTGACTACCATGAAATTCAACCTCATGAAAAAATGGCAGTGTTGGTCCTTGTCCATCCAGGGTCTTGGGTGGGGTTTGATTGGATTAGGGGCTTAATTACAGCATTTTGCACGAACTAGCTGCTCTGCTCTCAGACTTGAACTGCATTGTCATGCTTGTCAGCCCGAGATATTACCATTGCACCAAGCAATGGCCCCTCCTCCGGAAATGGTTATTAAACAGGTCCCTGTCATCAACAAAGCCTGCATTGTATATAGAAGGCTGAGATATTAACATTGCACCAAGTAATGACCCCTAGAATCAACCTCAAGGAAATGGTTATTAAACAGGTCCCTGTCATCAACAAAGCCTGCATTGTATATAGAAGGCTGAGATATTAACATTGCACCAAGTAATGACCCCTAGAATCAACCTCAAGGAAATGGTTATTAAACAGGCTCCTGCCATCAATAAAGCCTGTATGGGCAGTGTCACACCACAGTAGTGATCTTAGGTAATGCTTTGATTGTTTTATTTTAGGCAGAAGGAAACAGAAATTGAATTGTTTATGACTTTATGTGAGACCTGTTGTGTTTATCTTCCTATGTATTTGTTTATCATTACCATTGATCTGGATACGAGTGAACTGTAGCAAAGTCAATGCCAGGGATCTGATTATTCGCAATAAAGTCCGTTCCAACTTGAAAACCTGGGTTGAATTGCTTCCTCTGAGCTGATGATTCCCCATAAAATCCTTCCAAACCAGCTTCTAGCAAGTGATTTCTGTCTATGGATTTAACATAAGATGCCATCTCTGTAATCCAAGCCTGTCAGAGAAGCATAAACCACAATAATCAGATTAAAGCACGCTAAACTAGAGCCTTTTAGACAGGATTACAGGAGTGTGTTGTCCTGTGCCAGTATGTGTATATAGGTATTTACATGCTTCAACCACTTAATGCATTCCTCTTGATGAGGATCTATGTGTTGTACAAGTAACACAAGATAATCTCAATTCGGGAGTACAGGTGGCACATGAGTAACCTTGAGTGCAGAGATCATTGAGGGACTAGGGTACATGATATAGAGATTGAGGTCCTACTTTTAAGTTAAACACAATCATTTAAGGTCGTCTATCATGCTTATATATTCCTTCCTTTTTCTTATATAACATTTGTAAGACATTGTGTCATCATCCTTCTGCAGAATATTACCGAAAAAGTAAAAAGAAAAAATAACTTCTTTAAACTTCTAAAATGAGTATTATTGAGTGATGACTCTGTGGAGGTAATAAAATGGTATGTCTTCAAATGCTACCAACGACCAGAATGAAATGGTTTCCCTCCATTGGACTTTCAAACGCCTGAAAAGTGACTAAATAAACTTCCAACAGTGAAGCTTGTATGATGATGATGATCAGGATCATGTCATCATCATTATCATCATCATCATCATCATGATAATAATAATAATAATAATAATAATAATAATAATAAAGAAGGTATTTTAACCTGAATGGTCCTTCCTGATAGATCCGATGTGCATCTTGGTTCATTCATGAGCTCCCATGCCATGATTGTAGGATCATCTTTGTAGGCAACTCCAGTAATGCTGTTATGTCTTGTAAGAACAGTCTACAACAATAAGGTATAAATGTAAGGGACGAGCGAGATTCAATAGGTACAAATTTAAAAACAAAATGGCTTAGCAATTCTTGAAAAAAATAAAAAGAGAAAAGAAAACCACAACAATCCCCATTTGATGAGCCACAAAAAATCATTCCTTGAAAGAATTATCCAAACTGGATAAAGGAGAAAAAAAGAAAAGAAGAAAAGAAGACAAGTTCAATGGATACTAAATTTAAAGGAAACTCATTTCAAGATTCAAGAAATAAATCCAGATCAATAGATCTGTTATTAAAACTGAGGTCATGATTCTTCTTTATCTTTCCCCTGTTCTTGTATTCATATGTAAGGCGCAGGTGAAACTAGTTGCAAGAATATAAACCAAACATTATTTTTGAATTACCTTAATATGATTCTTGTAGTATCCCTTCACAACCGGGTTTCTGAAGAAATCATCGTCACTTGTCAGGTACTGCCCTTGATTTCTAGCCCATTCCACATACTGCTTCTTCCCTCCGAAGTTTTCATAGTTATTTGCCAAGCTCAATATAAGCTTAATACCATACCTTCTCGCCTCAGCAATTACAAAATCCAATCCCTTTTAAACAAATCGGAAATCAAAGCCACAATATGCATAAGATACATGTTAAAAGAGGCCACAATATAAGCAACGGATGGATGATATCGTCATACATACTCTGAACATCTGCTCATTGTAAGAGCCAGGAGAGTATTGCAGAGGTTTGTAGCCACCATCACTGAAAGCCCAAGTTCTTGCGACTGTAAGGCCATGGGTTGAAGCCTCCTGGAAGGCGGAAGAGACTTTGCTTCTCTGAGATGGGTCTGATGCCATATACATCAACCAGTAGGCATTGAACCCATTTGCATAGTAAGGGCTGCCATTCAGCACAAAATGCGGTCCACTGGTTCTTACGAAACCACTCTGTGCTTCAACTTGGATAAGGAAACTCTGCTGTAGAATGCACAGCACAACAAACAAAACCAGACACCAGTTCTTCATCTCTCTTCCTCCTGCTAGTTCGGTAATAAGAAATGCAGGAGAGGAGGAGGGCATAAATGGATGGTTGCTTCGTATGGGACTCTGAGGCTGAATTTATGCAAAACAGGGTAGTCTTTAAAACATAAAACAGCTATAGGTTGTTTTCCGTTTTAGTCAAAGCTCTTTTTGGGTATCATAAATCATAATAGATTTCGTTTCATTTACCCGCCGGTTTAATGTAAAACTTAAAACTAATCATGTACGAGGAAAATATTGGGTGTCTCTCGTATAGACAGACTATAGACCCAAGACCCAAGGACACAAAAGAGGGTGGGTCCACGTCCACCAACTGCTCGTAACTCATTTAACCACCGACAGCAACGTGGGAGGTGGTTATCGACGATTGAGTGATTGACGATTCCGGGACCCATCGAGCAGTTCTCCGAAGCCCGTCGTCATCATATATGGATCCTGTTTTTTTTTAATTTAAGCTTCCTTACGGGGTGGTTCGTGGTTGATAACAAACCGTAAACAGTGGAGAGAGGGCACTGTTTTTTTGCTAAAGAAAGAAGTAGAAATAATAATTAAAGAGTGGTTAACATCATCATTGTCATGGAATCAAATCATGTCAAGATTTTGGAGGAACCTTCCACGTGAGGAATGAGAACAAGTTCAAGGAGTCAGTCATGGGGAGAGCAGATGAAGATCGACAGTTGAATTGTTGAAGACACCTCCGCCCCGTTTTCCTTTCCCCATCTGGCCATCTCCATTCTCTACTGCTTTCCCACGCTTCTCTCTGTCTATTTAATCTGACGCGCGGCTAATGAGACGGCCCAGGCCCCAGCAATATTATTATATATCAACACCGAATTGATGGATAAGGACAAAAGCTTCCTTAGTCCCAACTCCCAAGTAATTGCCCCACTTTTAAAACTTGCAGAAGACATAAAAAATCGGTGAATGATGAAAGAAGCTACAGTGAGATCTAAGATCTGAGATGCTTTGCTTCCATTTCTCAAATCCCATGTCGTACAGGAAATCTGGAATATATTCCGCTTCCCCACACCACCGACTAGTTTTTGTTTTCACTTGTTTATTTAATATTTAAATTATAAATAAAAAGAAGAAGGAAGAGAGTGATGAGGATGATGGGGAATGGCCATTGGCCAATGATCATGAAGAAGGAAAAGAAAGAAACAAGCATTACAGTTATCGCATTCATATAGCTTCTCAAGTATATTTGTGGACCATCCAAAAATATTATTATTATAGGAGTTAGGATTGTGGCCCCACCTCCCCTTTCCTTTAGAGGGGAGGGAGTACTTGTTGTACTTCGCCACCCTAAACCAATAACGTGATGACTCTCGTTTGATTATTAAGTCGGTGTTACCCTATTCTCCAGGGCATAGGCTAGGAATAGAAGATACCAAATCAAGGATATAATCCAACTTGACATGCGTAGAGGCTAGAGCTTTGCCTCATTGGGGAATTGGAATGGGAACCTAATTATAAGATTACTAGTAACCTTTACCACATATACCATATCACACAACTGACAAATGAGCAAATCAACTAAACGTAATAAAACTAGAAGAGGCCCTCCCTACATTTTACAATTTAGTTACAAAACGTAGCCGAGACCGATCAGACAACTACAAGGGATATTAATATTATTGTCGTCGTAGTGGAGAGACGAGACTGGAGGGCCGGTGCGGCGGGGCGGTGCCCCCTTTCCTCAGTCCCTCCCTCACCGGCACAAGTGAAGTAACATGACTAATAATAAATAAATCCAATCCATCCCACGTGGCACGGAACTGACGTTTTGATACAGCCCCATTATGTATTCATGTGATCCGTAACTGTCGCCGTGAATCTTTGGGAGATTACGCATGTTGTAGGAAGCCTCGCCCCTCTTCTCTCGTTTTTTTGTGTTTAATTGTGGGCCACGTATTTATGGTCCTGTACTGTTGAGAGGGTGCATGCCTGCATGGTGCATGTGTTAGATATCCAACCCCCCCATGCGCACTGTCCCCACTCACGTGCACCTGTTGTTTTCCATCCCTTCACTTATGGGAGGTCGAGGAAGGATAGCATTTTCTTTTCTACTTTTTCTTTTTTTTTTTTTTTTTTTTGTTTACGGGAAAGAAACTTAGAGAAGATAAGGTATGAATTATGATAGGCTTATAATTATATTACTATTATCGGCCCACTGGTGTTGGTCCGCACCGCAACGCTAATCGGCTAATGTTACATCGCGCCAACAGGCAGATAGATACACGCAGATTTCACATCATCTATCGCTGATCTCTAATGCTACGGGACCCATCGAAAATTCCCGGACAATGATGCGTACACTACTACATCCCACGGGATGGGGCTCGTTCACATCACATCCATATCCATTCACTAGCTAGCTATTCGCCACTCATATGAAGGGGGTCCTAATTATGAATGGCGTGATCTACACACACCCAGTCCGGTCACCGCTCACCGGTGCCGGCAGCCGACTGCCGAAGGAGGATACGACATAAGATTCCCCAGAACCAGAAGCAAAGAGGAATACAAGTTCAACAAGACCCGCAAAAAAAAAAAAAAGTATGTGGACCTAATGAAAAAACTAAAAAATATAAGAAAGAAAAAGAGTTGAGGCCCACTGGCCCACTCATGTCACATGTGCCCAGTTTGCCGACGATAGCCTGTGACAGTGAGAACTCTCCTAACTCCTGAGGTTAGGAGTAATTGCAATCTAGGATTACTAATATCATCTCTAACCTGTCATTTTAAACCCTACAATGTTGATAAAAAATGATTCATTTCTGGAAATGCTTCCGGATACATTCAGAGAAAGATTCAAGTTACATGTACATGTACTAGGCAGGTCCCAATCAAATAGTCACTGCTAAGATCTCTTTATGTTCAACGAATCAATTCAGCTATCACTTTCCTTTAATTTAACCTCGAGAAAGTAACTTGAATATTAGGAGCAGCAGCATCACAACATCGTCTCTTCAGAGACATCCAATGCAATAACATCGGAAGATCATCCATCCATCTCTAGTTACTGAGTGATCGGTGCAAGACTTCCTAATTCCCAAAACTTACCAGTGGGAAAACATTTTATACTATCAGCAGACAGCACCTGATCATTACTGAGGCAACGATTTTCTAGTGAAGTTCCATCCATGCATAGACTTGGGGTCAATATATAGTATATGGTTCATGTTTTTTGCATTATAAAGCTCGAATTTGGCCACCATATCCATAATGCTTCAGAAGATCTTCGTCTTGCCGCCAATTCTCTTTCACCTTAACTTCAATCTGCTTGATCAGCCAACAGATTACCATGGAGTTACAATGCAAAAACTAATTTACACAGGCTTTTTGCTACTCAAAAACCATAGCATCCCTAAATCACTTTCAACATCTTACAGAGCAACTAAGAAAGAGGATGGTTTCAATGTTCTGTAACAGAACATCCTCATCTGCACGTTCTAATAGGGAGGGACATAATATGCTCCACAGACCTTATCCCCATAAAAATTGAGTAAATAAATAAATATAAATGATTTTAACACCCATCTATATTAAAATGAAAGACAAGAAGTCGGAGATCATGGACTAGGCCAAAAGAAAAGGAAGAAGAAAACTATGGTTTAGTTGTAAAATAAACTCCAAGGTAACATTAACATTAGCTGCAACAATAAATCTATACAAGTATAATTTGACAAAAGAATAAAATATGAAAAAGAAATTGAAAAGGAAAAAACTAACTAGAGCAACATCCTTCTGAACACTAAACCGATGTTGCCAGACTTGGAGTAGAATAGATGGTTGCCCTCTTTAGACTGAGGCTCAGTAATAATTCCAGGTTTTATAAAGCCTGGATTTTCAATATTCTAAATAACCATTTGAATCACTAGGGAATTGAATGGTTCTCTGAAAACTGGACGATTTTATTGTTCAGTTTTCAAAGAACTCCCCAGGTCAACATCGCGAATTAGTTCAAAAATGTTATCATAAAGACCCGAGTGTTCTCTTTGTTAGTCAAGGCACAGAACACTATGCCACAAACCTGTTTGTGTGTAAAAATGCTTCCACAAATTATGTATGTTAAACATCTATAAAATATATTTTGATGCATCCAGAAAAGAGAATGGGTTCTGTGCATCTGGTTGCATAGCAAGAAATTGTATGGGTGAAGTTTTAGACATACTATCTCTTCAGGTTGGTTCTTGTTTGATTTTGAAATAATAGAAGGCCATGATGGCTACAAAGTTCAAACACCACAGGATTGAGGTCGAGGGAGATTCGAAGGTCGTGATGCAATGCCTCAAGGAGAAGATAGAAGTGCCTTGGAAAGTTTGTTGATTGATCGAGGACTGCAAATGTTGTTAGAAATGAATGTTTAAGGGTTATTTGTGCCCATACTTTCAGGGAAGTGAACTGAGCGGCTAATTGGTTAGCTAACGTTGGTAGATTGCATAAAATTATTAGTCAAAATTATGAAGTGGTCAATAAGTTATACAACTTTATGTGATTTCTAGGGATGTGCTACCCCCCCCGGGATGCTGTGTAGCCTTTCTCCATTCTACCAAAAAATCATCTATGCTTGTTTTTTGAAAGATAAGATAAAATTTTCAAAATAGTACCACAGCTCCCTAGCCACACTGAGATTAGCTAGGACAGCAGATCAGGTTACAGACTCCAAAGAGATTGGGATCTTAACAACTCAGGCACATTCAGGTTTTTGAACTCAGATTTTACAGAGATCCAGGAAATCAGTTTACTAACTGCACATTGTACTAGGTCATCTATGCTTTTTTCTGTTGTAAAAGTATAGAAAAAGTGATCTGTTACAAGTTGAAGGGGCAAACTGAAAAGGACTTGGGTGGAAGTAATAAGAAATTATTTAAGCACCCATAATTTAATGATGGATATGGCACTGAACAGAACAGAATGGCAAAACAGGATTCATGTAGCTGACCCCATATAGTTGGGACAAGGCTTAGATGATGATGATAACTTTTTTTTTTTTGTTATTAAAATGCAATGAGGTGACTTGAACACAGCCCACACACATGACAACAAAGACCTTAACCATTGGACTACAAGTTAAGCACATGTCAAAATCACAAAATTTTATTTATATTCAAGTGTGTCGTCACCTGTCAACCCAGCGGTCAGACCATTTGATCCAACCAAAACAGTTCTATGTCCAGTCAGAATATAATTGTAGCATAAAATAAATTTCAAAAAAGCAAAACTGAAAAACAAAAAAGAAAAAAATCCAGATAAAGAAATGCACACTTAGGAGGTATTTACCATATGATATTGTTTCTCAAAATAAAAACAATATGACTTTGCTGATGTTGCAGCTGTACAGTACTTGTTTTGGAAAACAATATCATACATATTAGTAATTCCCCCCTCCCTAAGATCTCTGAAATGTAACTCAAAAACCAAGACAATAAGGGGAAAAAAATAGGGGCCAAAGATATAAACACATTCAAGTAAAATTGACCAAGGTAGTTTTTTGTACAGGTACTTGACTACTTATTATGTAGATATCATGACTATAGACAAAGAGTTTCACCTCAAGGTAGACTTTTTTTTGCAAGAAGTCCTCAATATCTAGTCTTGCAGAAGTTGCCAATAACTTTAATGCTTTCCCTTCCTGCACTTAGCAAGAGAAGCAATGTAAGATGGAATAAGACGTAAATGAGTTCCAATGCCACAATGCACTATTGTTTATCAAACACAAAATCTTTGGACTGGTGATCATAGCTCAACATATCGTGGTTTACACAAAGTATAAGGATAACAAGACAACCAATACTCTAAACAATCTAACGAGTATATAGGAGAAACAATGAAAATTAACAGTTTCTATCTCTATCAGGCTAGTATAACTGTCATGGAAATTCTAGTGGCCTTCCTAAAATCATGTCAGCTATTCCTCTAACTATTCTTTTTTAAGTTTATAAATAGGTACTACTTCATTACTTGGTGCGGGGAGAAAGATCCAATTAACCCAACCAGCATCTAGTGCCTTTCATTAATTTCCCAGATAAATGATGGCTTCATCCACGAACGCTAAATTGACATTTCAAACTCATTATAGGAATTATCACCTAATTTTTTGGATTGAAAAATTAGGATTTGTCATAGACAGGACAAGGCTTTGTTGAGACAACTCCAGAATTGAAAGATCCTCCTCTGTTCAAATTCTCCATGAGATCAACTAAGATTTACCACTTCAAAATAAAAGAATAAGATGAGCAACCAGTTGTCATCCTTTCCATACATCATCTCAGATATAAGAGCATACTCCCCATGGTTCTTCCTGTCCCTTTGGTACAGATCAGATGAAAAACAATCTCCTTCTCTAAAGCACATCAGTAGAGTTGAGCTTTGTGCAAATAAAAGAATTATCCACTTTCAAAGGCTACAGATTCATGTTACTTTTTTTTCTTTCTTTCCTTCCTTTTTTTTTTTTTGAGAAAAGCTATGTATTATATTCATAACTACATGTGGGGATGGGAGCAGGAACCCATTCTTTCTTGATATATGTGGTTAAAAGAAGACAACTCAAGACTCTGGAGCTACAGCAATGAAAAGAGGAAATATAAATGGCTGACCAAGGACAGAAGTTTGATGCACATGGATAAAGAGAAGTGCTAATTCTTTTGCAGATGGATTAGCTAGATAAGGGGTGAATAGGAATTCTATTTTTTGGGCTCAATTGTAATTGCTGTTGTATTTTGGGTGACAGTTGTGGGGAGTCAAGATATTTTAGCTCCCCTTCTATGTATTCCTTTTCTTAATCATCTAACGAAATCTCTGTTATTGATAAAAAACAATAAAATAATGAAATTTTTATCTGAACAAAGGAGTGAAGAATAAAGCTGATAGAAATCATAAAATTATGCAATAAATAGTGAGAAATATCCCCAGTGCACCATCTGGTTTTACTATCAACTTTAAACTCTAGAATCTCTTTTCATTCCCTCTTATAGAATGTGGAGCCCAAAACATACTTAGGTGAAAGAACTTATCAAAAAAAAAAAAAAAAAGCATACTTGGGTGAAAGAATCTCCTCAAGATGACAGACTGGGTGAAGTGCGCTAAAAGACTTCAAGACAACAATTAATTCATTTAGGCCATTTTCTTTTATTAGTGCATCTCATACATATCAGAACAGAAATGCTGGAAAAGAAACTATCCAATATCTTAGTGAACAATATATCATTATAATGTAATTTGTTGGTTAGCTGGTAGTCTGAATTGTTTGGTGATACCAATCAAGTAGAAATAGTTAAAGCTAATAAAAGATCCTAGTTTGCCAAAGTTGATATTTCTAAAAGTATATGCATAAGAAAATCTGACTTACCACAGAAAATTCGGATAAGTAGCAGAATAGCCATTTGCCAAAAGAAAGAGCTATAAAAAAACTATACTAGGATCTATATACCTTCCCAATGAGGATGATCTTTTGTGAATTCTTCTCGACAACAATTTCAACTTGAATAAAGTCCTTTGAGGTTGGCCTAGCTTTATAATTAACCACATTAACCTGAATAAATGAAGAGAAAGAGACTCACCTTCAGTATTACTTCTAATTTTCATATCATCTTGTTCTAAGGGGCACTCCATGGAAGAGACCTGTGCTTCACAGGTATTTTGAGTTTATGGGAAAATATGGATATACCTGACATGCATAAGGAACCTCATTTTGATATTGCATAAATATTTTCTCTCTAACAATTTCAGCTACAAAGAATCTTTCCGGGTGCTCACTGGCAATGTCCTGAAAATACATGGTAACAAAGGAATAACGATTCCTGAGGCAATCCCCAAAATAAAGTATAAATTCTACATGCAAGGGAAAAAAATCCCAAATTACAATTCATAATGTTATAATATGATAAAAAGTGTGGAAGTCTGATAAAATCGACTTGGCCTAATAATCAAACTCTAAGACATGTGCTGGGCATTTTTTACTCCCAACAAGAATGTGGTGTTAGTATTCAGAAAGCCTTACCTTGGAAAATTTTGAGAAATGAGAAAAGATGCATGGCTAATCATTTGACATGATTCTACCAATGCCCAGGACAACATGACACAGCTGTAGTTAGAAGATCTGTTTTGGATTCTCAAAGCCTATAACAATTATTTTTTTTTGTTTGATAAGCCAAGGACTGTTTCCTTTAATTATAAAGAAGCTTAGCTCTTTTTTACTTGTATAATTTTTTTTTTTCATTTGTTTGCACATAAGATAGGGATATTTCTCCTTTCTCATGTTGAGCATTAGTCAAAGATATAAATAAATATATATATATATATATATAAAACTACAAATTTATAGCATTATCGAAAAAAAACTTATAACCATGAAATTAATAATTATATCTGAGAACTTTAAGTTGACACCATGAAAACTGAACCCCTCCTCCCCTAAACAAGACTCAAAAGGCCTTTGCTGTGGTCTGAATTTCAAGTGATCAATTAAAAAAATGAAGAGCTGAACGTCAAATGTCTATAAAATTCTCTTGTTAACACTATTTAAATTTCAAAAAGATTCTGATATTTCAGATCTATAAATAATAAAATGTATACTACCTGTTTAAATAGAGAATGAATAAGAAAGATAAAGAAAAGCTACATAATAGTTAGGAGCAGAAAAAAAAGAAAGATATAGAAAGATTTCTTCTTCTTGTTGGAATTTAGAACTTTTTTGCAATATTTTTGGAATCCCAAAATCAATCCAAAAGTTCTGTTGCTATCCAGGTTGAGATTGACTTCCCTGCTAGGAGTCCTTTGAGGTCTTGTGGATTTAAAAGTAGAAAATTACTGCTTAAAGCCAACTGAGTTTTATTTGAATTTTGAGATTATAGACAATGTCCTTCATGTTTGGATATGTCATCAGAAGAAAAAAAAGTCATTTCATTTAAGAAATGAGTCAAATAACTAAGCTGGAAGAATGTAAAGTTAGATGCTCTAGAGAAGAATGGGTGTTTACATACCTTCGGATAGTAAGCAGGTCCAAGGGGAAGTTTTGATAGTATCCATTCCTTGACATCATCAACTCCATGACCATATTTGGCACTCACAGGAATGACTTCATCAACATCAGTAAATTTCTCATACCACTGTAATGAAGATGCAATTAGCTATTAATAACCACCAAAAGTACTTGAAGAAAAATAGAGGAAAAGGAAGTTTACACATTGACCAAGGAGACTAAAGGCATTATGCCAGCAGTGTATGGGAATGGGATCATACTTTTATCTGATTGTCTGAACAAGCATCAAGCTTACATAGTTAGACCAACAATCATTAATATACTCCAGGATTTCATCTCAACAAAGGTTCATGACAGAATGGATGCTTTCAAAGATGAAACTTCACTGTTCATGTCAGTTTTTTTGGTCATCCACTTACCAGAGTTTTCAGGTTCGACTTTGGCCATTTCAGAAGTCAGTAGTCAGAAGTTGAAAATAGTAAACCAGTCCACAACAGGATAGGAATTATAAAGGAAAAAAAAAATATTAACTAAGAAGAAAGAAAAGAATACAACCAGTGATAAGGCATCACCCAAATGGAACAAAACAACTGAGACCCAAAAAACAACTAACAGAGTGAAGCAAGGTCATTTGAATAATGAAACTTAACCGTTCACATGAGGAATGGATTGTTTTTGGGCCATCCACCTTGCTGGAGTTTAGAAGTTTCAACTTTGACCATTGTAGTGGTCATTCAGAGTCAGTCATCTTCAAATTTGTGGTGTGTATAACAAATAACATGTGTATTTTTTGTATATGCATCTTAAATTCTGATCATTGCAGACCTTGCATACAGGGCTCATC
>NW_010729107.1:3227414-3268212 GCF_000365185.1 Nelumbo nucifera
AWWAAAAAAAAAAAAAAAAAAAAAAAAAAAAAMAAAAMAAAAAGAACAAAAAATAAAAAACAGAGAAACAACCAGATAGTAACCTCAAGTCTTTTTGCAATTTCTCCAGGCTTAATAAGGTCTTTCTTATTCAGCACAAGCAAAGTAGGTAACTTATCTTTAAGACTCCCCACTCCTTCTTCCAACACTTCATCAATCTAGAAGCAGAAAAAGAAAATCAATTTAGAAAAGGAAAATCAGAACTCTGAAAAGAACTTCTCAAAAAAAGCATACCTTTTGAGGCACCTTACATGCATCAACAACAACCAGGACACAGTCTGCGTTAATAGCTGCATTGCGGACATTTCTCATCATCATAGAATCCAATTTGTGCATTTTCTTCTCAATAACACCAGGTGTATCATAGAGTATCATCTGCAAACTAAGACATAACTCAATGAATAATTTTACATGATGGGCTTGGTGCCATCATGTGGTGCTAGTAAAACAAATAACCCTGTGACACCCACCACCATAGATTTTAAATCCTAGCTCAGCCACATGCATATACATATGCATATATGAACACAAACCCTAGTGAGTGATACTCATGCTTACAGGCATGAGGAACAGGACTATAACTCTTTTTTTCCTTTTTTGATAATGCTAAAACGATGCTCAAATTCTTAGCTGCATTAAGCCAAGTATTTATTCTCAATACCTTATATATATATATATATATGGTTTGCTAAAATCACCATCTTTTATAAGTAAACATGCAGTAAAGAATGCATTGCTAGTGTCAATGCAGTATTTAGTGTCAGTACTGATATCATATTATGTCAACACAGGCATGCCAAGCATGTAGTGGTATGCCAAATTGCAAAAAAGAGATTAGTTGGACATCCTTAAATAAACCATGTACACCCAACCAAGAACATAGTAAACCTATAAGATTGTTTTTAATTTCCTCTATGCTTGAAACTTTATGGTCAAAGATTCAACGATTTCTTTCCTTCCAAATTAGCCAAAAGATAGCAGCTAGGAGGGTATTCCACAAAAGTTTACCTCTCCTGTTCAGACCCCTAGCTGCCCAGCCTTGCAAAAGCTGAATAACAGATTCTCGGAAGCAAAAAAGAATACCGAAGCAGGATGGTGCCATTGTCCACAGCTGCTGAGTCTGAGAGAAGTTGCAATGGCTGAAAAGGTGGTTTATGGATTCTGGAGCAGCATTGCATAGAGAGCAAAAGAGATCTCGGCAGAGGCAAACCTCTTCTTAATAACCTGTCTATTGTTAGGGATCTTCCATGGGCCGCTGTCCAAACCAAAAAAACCACTTTTGAGGGAATATGGGAGCACCAAATTTTGTCCCATGGGAAACCAAGAATCTGACTATCTTGCTGTAAGGAGAGAGAGCCGTAGAAAGATCCGATTGAGAACTCACTAGAATATTCAAAGGACCAGACTCTTTCATCCTCCAAATGAGGGTTAGGATTGAAGTTTTTAAGATGGTTCAACAATTCATCCATAGGGTCCACTTCCCAGTCATTTAGATTCCCGCTAAAAGTTGGGCCCCAAATAAATTCCTCATTAACCTGATTGAAATAATCTTCCACCACAGCATCTATATCATAGGCAATATCAAAAAAGGGAAGGAAATCTTTCTCTCAGAGTGAGGTATTTTCAGGATCTTTTGTTTTCTTAATTTTTTGACAAGTTAAAACCTCATAAATAGAACAAATACAAATCCAATGGTTAAACAGCTATACAGAACAAAGTTAAATTTCCCCACAAATTTGAACTCAGCACGTCAGATAGCCTAGAATGGATCCCAAAGGCTTTTCGGTTCCTTTAATTCCAGATGCTCACTATGATAATGGGACCATTCCCAAAAGGATCCAACCTATTATTAGACAGGCCCTGGCACCAACCAATAAGGAGCTCCATGGCTTGGGCATGATCAAAGAACCCCGCATGAGAAGAAAAAGTAGCTCCAAACCCCCAAGCACAGGCACAATGCACTGGAAAACGGTTAATCATTTTCAGCTTGCAAGGCACAACAAGCACTCGGAGAAAATGCATTCTTCTGTTAATGAAATCGTTAACTCTGAGGATCATATGAAGTGCACTCTCCTTGGATGGAGCATTTGAACCCCATAGCAGCCTCTTCTTGAGGTAGAGTAGCCATTAACAATACTAAAAAGGAACAACATAAGAGACCTATTTGTCCTATAAATGCGCTAGTTTGACTTGGAACTTGTGAAAAAGTTACACTCAATTTGAAGATATTAATATATGCCAATTACAAGCCAAATCCTAGATTCCTTTTCCCAATCCATCATCATCATCATCCAAGCTTTATCCCAATTGTTATGTTTTAAAGTAGTTAAACACTCTAGCAAGGTAAGCAAACAAGAAAGGTTCTGGAAGTATGCATTGTACCTGATACTCAGGGCCAGAACAAATACCAAGGATCCGATGCCTTGTAGTTTGAGGTTTGTGGGTAACAATTGAGAGCTTTTGACCTATCATTTGGTTTGAGAGTGTACTCTTCCCAACATTTGGCTTGCCTAGTACAGCAACATATCCTGCATTTATATCATCCAAATTAAGATAACCATCGAGGAGGTTTCACCACAATATTGTAAAAGCATTAAATTCCATAATGTGTTATGTGTCAGAGAGATGCAACAAATGCTCTATAACAAACTACGTTCATTTGGTTTAAAGATCATCCCTCCATCCTCTATTCCTTTTAATTCTTCCTTCTATGTTGAATTTTTTACTTAACAAAGCTTACATCCAAAGAAATTAATACACAAGACACTAGGTATAACCGTATAAGAAAAACAGTGAATTGGTGCAAGTAAAAGACTCTAAGGAGAAAGGGAAAAGCCAAAGAAAGCATGGCCCTTTTAATTTTCTTAAGATTCATTAAACATCAAACTGATATATGCAAAAATGCATATTTCTTATTCTTTTAAAAGGACAAAATTAAAGGAGAAACTACATAGAAGAACATTAAAAGAAAGAAAGGCTAACCACTTCGATGGTTTGGATTGGCCTCGAAGTCGAGCTCTTCCATCTCGTACTCGTCAAGCAAGGCCGAGTTCCTGTCTGGCTTTTCACTTAAAGAAAGGAAAGAAAGATCGTCAAAAGAACTCATTCTTGCTCGGCTCTCCTCTTCTTCTCTTTCATTTCCGCCACTTAGGAGCTGTTTCTCCAACACAAACTCTCGACTCCGGACCTGAAACAGGGATTCTCGAAATGGAAATCTCGTATATCGCGGGAAAGGTGTCTTGTTGGGGGTAAAATGAGAAGAGAAGAGAGGAATTCTCTCTCCATGAAGAGATGCAGAGAAGTTGAGAGCGAGTTCCATTGGAGAGCGCGAAAGATAGCTCATATCGTTTCTTATCATTTATCTGGTCGAATTTTAATAAACTTTCTCTCAATTTTATTAGAAAAAAAAATAAGGGAAAATTCACTTTATTACCTTAAACTTTCTCTCAATTTTAATAAAGTTTGGGTAGCATGCACCATAACTTTAAAATTGGTTTCTGTCATTAAGCGGATAATAGTTATGTCTTGAAAGGGAAAATCTATGATTTCATATCATATCAAATGAGATGGACCAATCAACATTCAACTTTTTGTTTCGATGAATATGGATTATCCCAAGTAACCAGTTTCAAAAACAACTATTTAAATCACATTTAAAAAAAATGCCACCCTCCCCCTTCTCTCTTTATCTCCAAATTCCAACCCCATGCCCTGCGTTTATGACAACCCAAGAAGCAATCGAGTCCCGCTAGAGAGAGAGACAATCTTTATTGCCGATGGAAAATGGCTTCCCCAATGCACATATCTGTGGCCAATTGCTGAGGTGAAGTAACTGAATTGTAGTTGATGGAGGGTGATTTGACCCGACCCCTTGAGACAATGACACATGGACATGACTCAACACAAGTAATGACTCAGCACAACAGCCTCACCGCGACTAAGTAACGAGCCCACAGAACAGCTCGCCATAGGGTGAGCTCGCTATGGCGCGAGCTCGAGGACCCCCGATGTACTAAAAGGGAATACTCCAAGAAAAGTCTACCCCAGTTCGTGAGCTAGGATAACTAGCTCGCCCCAATACTTAGGCAGAAAAACTGCCTCAAGGGCCACTTCAAGAGGAATCACCTCGCAATACCCTCAGGAGCTCGCTACAAGGTAGCTCGCGACAGGATAGCTCGCTACAGGGCAGCTCGCTACTAAGCGACGCGATGTTTTCAGGAAGCTTCTATCTGACAAGACCGTACCCGTCAGACTGCGCCGCGTCTCCTGATCGACGGCGCAGTCCTTGCCAGCCCGACAAGTCTGTGCCCACGTCTCTTGACAGGTGGTGGTGTGTCTGTCCTTCCGGGACGTGTCACTCATCCGATTGGGTAGTACACTGCAACGGTTACCTGCGCAGCCCTGGCAGATAACGGCTGCGACAGAGGTCCAGTGGCAGTTACATCCGATTTGACAAGAACGCTCATATATAAGAGCCCCCTAGTTGAAGGGAAGGGCACTATCGAATATCTGATATCTCATCTTGAACTTACTCGAACTTTCTCTCGAGCTAACTCAGTGATCTAGTACAACCCACACTCTTAGCCTTCTTTGCACTCTTTACTATTTTCTCCAACGTTCTAACTGAAGCATCGGAGTATTCCCACCAGGCAAGTCCCCTGGGAATCCTTCATCGTCTTCTTCTCAGGTACTGTCCGCCGCCAGAGAGGAGCCAGTCAGCTGCCAGCTAGGAGTGCCCGGATTGCGCAGTATCATTTGGCGCCGTCTGTGGGAAACGCTTCAAAAAAAGCCTTCCTCTAAGTTTCTACATTTTCCTTTCGAGAACTTAGCATTCATGGCCTCGTCCAGCAACGCCGAGCGTGGTGCCAACTAGAACGCTTCTGGAGAGCAACCCCAGCTTTCCATTGTCTGTATCGGACAGTTCACCATTCCCCTCTCTGTGGACGGGATCCCCAGCCTGAACTTGCCTCTCACAGTGGCACCCGTGAACGCTCCACTCCCTTCCACAGTTGGAGCGACCTTTGCTGAACCTTCGGTTGTGCCCCCAATAACCAACCAGAATCAGTTGGAAGACTTAGTGTAGTGAATGCGAGCCATGCAAGATCAAATGCAGCAATTTCAGCAGTTCCAACTCTACCAGCAACAGTGTTGCATCAGGTCTCTCAGTACCAGTATCAGCAGCAGTTCCCTTCCTTGCCTCAGGCCCAGCAGCCACTCCCTCCTAGGCACCCGGCCTCGAAGCAGACCAACCCCTCCCACCGGAGCGAACGACCTCGCCGGGGAGAAGCCTCTCAGGCCCAGGATCTCTCCAAGAGCCAAGCCTCTTCCCATGGTAGAAAGGAAAGGCCAGTCACCCCCGCCTCGCAACCTATGGGCAGGTCGGGAGCCTTCCAGCCAGCCAAGCCCATATCGCCCCAGCACTCGCAGTTCGAGCTCCCACTCGCAGAAAATCCGTTTGAGGTCCTAGCTGCAGACACCAGGTAGGGCTCTTCGGTCCAGAGCTACCACCAGTAGTCCGAGCCCATTGAGCTCGGTAACACAGAAGCAAGCAGCACCAACGCTGAGCCGGCAAAGCAGCAGCAAAGACGCCAATGAGCTCGTCGAACTGCTACCCATGTCTCGTCCGAGCTCAAAGGTAAAGAGGAGGTGAGCTCAGGTGAAGTAAAAGCTACTCCTCTCCTCTCAGTTCCTTCCCCACTGTCTCCAGAACTTCTTGCTATCCCCATGCCAAGAGACTTCAAGCTCCCTCCACTAAACAAGTATGATGGATCATTCGATCTGAATGATCATGTGGATGCCTTTCAGTCCCAGATGCACCTGGCAAGGGCCAGTGAATCCTGCATGTGTGTGGCCTTCTCTACCACCTTCAAAGGGGTAGCCCGCACATGGTACCGAAACTTCGCGCTCGGTTCGATAAGAAGTTGGGCACAGTTCGTGCAATTTTTCACCTCCCACTTTGTCACCAGCAAGAGGTGCCCAAGGACTCAAGAAAGCCTCCTCTGCATAGTTCAAAAGGAAGGGGAGTCAATTCGGAGTTACGTCAAGCGGTTTAATGACGCTTGTCTACAGATACCCGATCTGGACCCGCAGTTCGCCTCACCGTAGCCAAGCGAGGTATTACCCACAAAGAGTTCAAGTGTAAAGTGGTCGTCAATCAGCCCAAGACCGTGACCGAGTTCCTCAAGCTCGCAGATTGGTTCATAGGGATGGAGGAAGAGATCAACCAGAAGGGCGAGCAAGCCCTTGAGAAAAGAAAGAGGGAACCAGAGCCCCCAACTCAGGGCAACAACAAGAAGAAGAATGACCAAGCTCGGGGGGCAAAGCCAAATCAGCCTTTCCAAGCTCCAGCAGCAGAAAGGGACTACACGCCCCTCAACGCAAAACGGGCCGAGATTGTCATGGCGATCAAGGGCGCCCCGTATGTGAAGTGGCCACCTCGGCTGAAGGCGGACCCTAATGTTAGAAATAAAAATTTGTATTGTAGATTTCATAAAGACCACGGTCACAGCACCGAGAACAGTAAAAACCTCCGCGATGAGATAGAGGAGCTCATCCGTTGCAGGTATCTGAGAAATTTTGTACCAAATAATAATAGTAATAATAAAGCAGGTCGGCAGGGGGAGCAGAGTAGAGATGCTCCCGAGTCCAGCAGGCAGGCAGAGCAGTCGCAGAAGCAGCCCCCTGAAGAGAGACCAGTTCGGGGGACCATCCACGTGATAGTCGGAGGATCGATTGTAGCGAGTTGCACCTCAGCCGCAGCTCGGACATCAGCTCGTGAGGCTGCCAGGGAGGAATAGAACCCCCCGAAGTGGCCAAGGACGGAAGACCCAATCTTCTTCACAGAAGATGACGCATGCGGGGTCCACTACCCCCATGATGGCGCGCTCGTCATAAAGATGAAGATCAATGACTTTGAAGTCAGGCGCGTCCTCGTCGACTCAGACAGCTCAGCAGACATCCTCTTCAAAGCAACCTTCGATCAACTTCAACTCCAAGAGAGCGACTTGAAGCCCGCGAACACTCCCCTGGTAGGCTTCAGTGGAGAGGAAGTCAGGCCCCTGGGAAGTATCACAGTACCTGTGGATGTCGGCACTTGGCCTAGCATAGTGAGGCTCAGCCACGATTTCTTAGTGGTCGCAACCCCCTCCCCGTATAACGCAATAGTAGGTCAGCCGATTACCCATGCCTTACGGGCTGTGGTGTCCACTTACTACTTGGCCATGAAGTTCCCCACGGACTTCGGAATCGGGATAGCGCAAGGTGACCAGCTTGAGTCTCGCAAATGCTACGTCGCTGCCCTTAAAGGGAAAGCCAAGGTGGTCGACGACCTCGAGCTGGACCAACCTACAGAGCAAAGCGAGGAGCGAGCTGCGCCCACAGAAGAGACCGTCTCCATCCCAGCCTCGACGGAGAACCCAGTCCGAACACTCCAGATCGGTGTTTCCATTGAGGAGCCTCTGCGATCTAAATTGGTACACTTTTTACTTGAAAATTTATATGTTTTTGCATGGCCCGCAGCAGAAATGCCCGGCATAAACCCTAGTATTATAACTCATAAGCTTAATACTGATCCTGTAGTTAGGCCCGTTAGACAAAAGAAATGCAACCTAGCCCCAGAGTGATGGAGGGCAGTCAATGAGGAGGTCGGGAAGCTCCTTGCAGCCGATTTTATCAGGGAAGTCCATTACCCGAGCTGGGTGGCCAACCCCGTTCTGGTGAAAAAGGCTAACGGTAAATGGCGCATGTGCGTCGGCTACACCGACCTGAACCGAGCTTGCCCAAAAAACTGCTTCCCACTTCCCAGGATTGACCGTCTGGTGGACACGACCTCCAGGCATGAGTTGCTGAGCTTTCTAGATGCCTACTCGGGCTACAACCAGATCAGGATGGACCTGACAGATGAAGAAAAGACTGCCTTCATAACCGAGCTTGGCCTGTACTGCTACAAGGTCATGCCCTTTGGGCTAAAAAATGCCGGGGCAACCTTTCAAAGACTTGTAAATAAGTTGTTTGAGCCATTGATTGGCCAAAAAATAGAGTGTTATGTAGACGACATGGTCGTCAAAACCTAGTTTTCATGCGACTTAATACAAGACTTGCATTTAGTTTTTGAAATTCTGCGTAGATTTAATATGAAGTTGAATCCGAATAAGTGTCTTTGGTGTCACCTCGGGCAAATTCCTGGGATACATTGTTAACCGATGCGGCATTGAAGCCAACCCGGACAAAATAAAGGCCATCCTAGACATGAGACCACCCCAAAAAATGAAGGAGGTTTAGAGGCTGAATGGTCGAATAGCCGCTCTGAGCCGCTTCGTGTCCAAGTCGGCAGACCGTTGCCTACCTTTCTTTAAGGCAATTAAAAGTAAAGGGTTTGAATGGACCCAAGATTGCCAGCTCGCGTTCGACGAACTCAAAAAGTACCTCGCTAGCATACCGGTTTTAACCCGGCTCGAGCAGGGCGACGTTTTAGAGCTGTACCTCTCAGCAAGTGATGAAGTGGTCAGCTCGGTACTAATAAAAGAGGTAGATCGGGTCCAATGACCTATCTACTATGTTAGTAAAGTGTTGCAGGGAGTAGAGACGAGATATCCAGAGATAGAGAAGTTGGCCTACGCACTGGTTATTGCAGCCTGAAAGCTCCGTCCGTACTTCCAAGCTCATACTGTTGTCGTCCTCACCAACAAACCTCTGAGGCAAGTTCTGCTCAAACCCGAGGTCTCTGGTCGACTGACGAAGTGGGCCGTTGAGCTCAGCGAGTACAACCTCCAATACAAGCCGCGAACTGCTATCAAGGCCCAAGCCTTAGCAGACTTTGTCGCGAAATGCACTTTCAGCTCCGAAGTTCCCAGGTCGGTTGAGCACGAGGCCCCCAGTTCGGGCGAGCTCGAAGCTCCCAGGCCGGTTGAGTCTGAGCACCGTGAGGTAGCAGCCAGTGCAGCATCTCTCCTAGTGAGGCCAAGCGCGAACTGGGATGAGGAGCCCTGGATCCTTCACGTAGATGGCTCCTTGAACCAGTAGGGCAGCGGAGTCGGAATCGTTCTGTACGGCCCAAGTGGCACAAACTTGGAGTATGCACTACGCTTCGAGTTCGTGGCATCCAACAATGAAGCGGAGTACGAAGCATTGATAGCCGGGCTGGCTCTAGCCAAAGAAGTGAAATCCAAGCATATCGTCATCTGCAGCGAATCCCAGCTCGTGGTCAATCAAGTCACAGGCGAATACGAAGCTCACGAACCAACTATGATTGCCTACTTAGCTAAAGTAAGAGAGGCTCTGCTTAACTTCAATCACACTTCATCAGGCAAATCCCGAGGTCAGAGAACGCTGAGGCCGACGCCCTGTCCCGGTTAGCCAGCACCAGTGATAATACCATGAGAACCGTGTACATAGAGAACCTGCCTCGGCCTAGCATTCTCGGGGGGCAGAGGAGGTCGCTCCTGTCGTGCAAGCAGAGCCAAGCTGGATCGATCCGCTTGCGAGCTTCCTACTACACGGGACCCTCCCTACAAACCGCAATGCCGCCAAAAAGGTAGAGTGTCAGATGGCCAAATACGTCATGATAGATGAACGGCTGTACCAAAGATCCTACACGCTCCCCTACCTGCGTTGCTTGCGACCTTCTGAAGCTGAGCTTGTGCTCCGCGACACTCATGAGGGCCTGTGCGGCGGACACTTGCGGGGTAGAGCCCTCGCCCAAAAAGCGCTACGACAGGGGTACTACTGGCCAACAATGTAAGCAAATGTTATTAAGCTCGTCAGAAAGTGTGACAAGTGCTAGAAGCACGCCAATATCCATCATTAGCCCGCTGCTGACCTCAAGTACCTCACCAGCCCATGGCCTTTCGCACAATGGGGCATCGATATACTCAGACCGTTTCCACCAGCGATAGGCCAGAGGAAGTTCCTAGTGGTAGCAGTGGATTATTTCACCAAGTGAGTAGAAGTTGAACCTCTCGTGACGATCACAACTCGAAACGTCCAGAACTTCTTTTGGAAGAACATAGTGTGCCGCTTCGGATTACCTCGGGTACTGATTTCTGATAACGGTAAGCAGTTCAAGGACATTAAATTCCAGAACTGGTGCCAAGACATGGGGATCCGACAGAACTTCACTTCAGTTGCACACCCTCAAGCAAACGGTCAAGCAGAAGTCACGAATAGATCTATCCTATGTCGACTGAAGGCACGGTTAGACCGAGCTAAAGGACTATGGGAAGACGAGCTACCCAATGTCCTATGGACTTACCGAACCATAGAGAAGACCGCCATAGAAGAGACCCCCTTCAACCTCACCTACAGCACCGAAGCGGTCATCCCAGCTGAGATCGAGGTTCCCTCGCTACGACCAGAAGCGTATGATGAGAAGGCAAATGAAGACGAGCTACGTACCAACCTCGACCTACTCAACGAAGTAAGGGACCTCGCATATATCAAGACCGCAACTTACCAGCAAAGAGTAGCTCAGTACTATAACGCTAGGGTCAAGAAGCAGAACCTTCGCGTCGGCGACCTAGTCCTTCGTAAAGTTATGGTACCTGAGCCCGGCGTTGGCAAGCTCGGACCGAATTGGGAAGGACCCTACTGAGTGAAACGGGTGCTCGGGGAAGGAACATACGAGCTCAAAACCCTTGAAGGGAAACAAATACCTCGGGCATGAAATATTGTCAACTTAAGGCAGTATTACCTGTAACTACTGAGTAGACCATGAGTCACTCTCAGAGCCTAAGGGCCAAAAATGTCGAGCTAACAAAGACCTCGGTGCGACAAGACCTAGTCGCCTCTATGGCATGGGCAAACTACTGAGTAGACCACGAGTCACTCTCAGAGCCTAAGGGCCAAAATGCCGAGCTAACACGACCTCGGTGCAATGAAACCCAGTCGCCTCCATGGCATGGGCGAACTCCAAGAGTGGACTATAAGTCACTCCCTCAACCTAAGGGCTAAAACACCGAGCTAACTAAGACCTTGGCATGATGGAAGACTTAGCCGCTTCACCGGTAAAGGCAAAGTATTAAGTATCAGAGGCGCAAGCAGCTTGGGTCTGAACCCTATGAAGCATAGCTCGCCTTAGTATATTGGCTGAACCTGACAAGGAACAACCTACGAACATACAGTTCGGGCATACATGGTAATTACTTCGGGGTATACTATAAAAATACCTCAAGCATTAAGGGATAGCTCGGGGTAACAACTACCGAAAAATCCTACTTCGGGTATGTAGCTCTAACAGCCCGAGTGATGAAACCGCTTCGGCAGAAAATAAAGAGCACACCATACTTAGCAGAAAAAGAAAATTTTCATTACTAATTCATAAATAAAAACCAGGCTTAACAGCCTGGAGAGAGTTCAACAAAAGTAAATAGGGCACAACCGCCCAAGAAAGAGATTTTGAAAACTGGGTTCTGACACCCGGGAACCACTAGAATTCAGTCAGAAGAAAAAAAAATAGAAGAGCCGCCAGCCTCAAGGGTCCACCTCCTCCACCTCATCATCATCCTCCAGGGAGTCAGGCTCCTCCTCCGCCTGGTCCGCCGTCTCAGGATCCAGGGCCTTCATCGTTATACCGTCGAGGTTGAGCTCAGAGAACTTCTTTCGGACCAACCAGCGACAGAGCTTGAATCTGGAGCGGTACGAGCTCGAGCCATACTCCACTTGGAGGTCGTGATACTCCTGGGAGTCCTCGAAGTCCCAAACCGCTTTAGCCCGCTCGGCCTCCACCATGGCGTCGAAGTTCAGAGTTCGGTCCTGAAGAGTGGACTCCATGTCTCGAACCTACTGGCGAAGAAGCTCCCTCTCCGCCACCACCCTCGACGACTCCTCCCAGTAGCGAGCGCTCTCCTCAGATAGTCGGGCGATCTGCGCCTCCTGGTCCCGGACGAGTAGTTCTTGGGCCTCGCTCCCCTTTTGAGCCTAAAGGACTTCACCTCGGGCCCGGTTGAGCTCGCCCTAGAGCTTCTACACGGTTGACCTCTGATTACGAGCATTGTTGGAGTGGATGTTGGTCTAGAGGGCCATGGCGTAGATGGCGGAGTTCACCTGCCAACAGGAGACTAAGGTCAAAAAAAAAAAAGAAAGAAGGAAGAGAAAGGACACTTACCACCATGCAGTGGGCGGAGGCAAACCTGGCGAGCTCCTTGGGGTCCATCTCTCCCCAACTAGTAACCTCCTCGTGGCAGATCGCCCTTCGGCTCTTTCGTGCAGCCACGATGTAGTCATTAACACCCTCCCAGTTCTCGGTAGGGAACTGCGGGAAGGGGAAGGATCGGGATGGCCCAGACGTAGGAAACTGCCCTTGTGCCAGGAGCTCGGGCCCTTCTGCACCAGGTTAGCAAACTCCCTCGAATGGGACAAGTGGAACCTCAGGTGGTGGAGAAGCGAAGACCAGGTTAGCAGACTCGAACTCAGCACCCCCAGAAGTGGAGGCTTGGTCAGGACGCGACCTCTTCGCCTTACGCTTCTGGTTGCTGGAAAGAAGGCGGCGTGCGTCAACACCAGACATGATGGCTTTCAAAAAAACCACAAGGTATTAGTCCAGTAAAAAAAAATTTAGAAGGCACTACGCAACCTAGCCAGGTTCAGACTGGCCTGTGCAAGCTTCTCCTCGGTCAAGTAGTCTGACCAATGGAAGCCAACTGCTGCCCAGGACTGCAGCGTTTTCCGAACTTTGGGGTCCAACTCAACCCCTGAATCCTGGATAGTAGCCCTCTAGTGAGTTGGGAAGGGCCACCCTTCGGGGTTGCAAACAACAAAATAGTTTCACTTCCAGGCCAGGATCCTGTTCAGCAGCTCGTATAAGAGCTTGATGCAGAGGCTGGTGGAGAGGATATCAAGATTGAGGGGAAGACAGTACTCATAAAACAGGGAAATAGTCCCAACTACATTTCGAATGGAGTTGGGGTGAAGCTAGTCAATGGTGATGTTGAAATGGTTCAAAACTCCACTATCAGAGGATGCAAAGGAAGGCGCAGGACAGCCTCGAGCTGTTCCTGAAAGATCACTATCTCATTGGGACCATGCTCCCAGGGAAAGTTACCGGAAGGGAGACTGTAGATGAAGTCTCCGGGAAGGTTAAAATGAAGAACTAAAGATCTAAGTCTCTCCATCGATATACAGGATGGACCGAAGCTGTCGGGCTCCCTGCCCCGAGAAGTGGAAGCCGTCTAGCCGGAGACCTCCCGAACCTCCGGAACCTGCCCCCAAGCTCTGACTGAGCTCGAGGGGGCGTTATCTTGGTTACCGTCCCGGGAATAGACGTGGTACGAATATCCAGACATATTGACAAGATGATAAGACTCACCAGAAAAGAAGAGACGGTGTGAACGGGAAAAGAGCTCGGGCAGCTAGATGGAGATGCGACCTCAGAATCCGAAGACAAGGCAAGTTAGCGTAAAAGAAAGTCAGGCCTGGGGCCCCCCTATTTATAGCCATTGTGCCCTCAAATCAACAGCTCAGATTGAGATAGATCTGACGGTCCGCAGTCAAGCTGACCGCACGTCTTCTGAAACTGAAATGTGACTGGCTGCACGTCTTCCATGATTGAGGTAATGACGACTGCGCGACCTCCGGAGTTAAGAGCCGCTTTGGCATGTTTCTCGGCATAAAAAATTCAGAAATCCCCTGACTTCTGCGCGCACACTTAATGCGAATAGTCAATCAAGTTTGAATTTCGGTCAAATCCACCCGTCACACTTCATGAACTCCTCACGCTAAGGTAACACTCTTAGCCCGAGGAGTGGGGGGCAATTGATGGAGAGTGATTTGACCCGACCCCTTGAGACAGTGACACGTGGACATGACTCAGCACAAGTAATGGCTCAACACAACAGCCTCACAATGACTAAGTAATGAGCCCGCAGAACAGCTCGCCATAGGGTGAGCTCGCTATGGCGCGAGCTCGAGGACCCCCGATGTACTAAAAGGGAATACTCCTAGACAAGACTACCCCAGCTCACGAGATAGGATAACCAGCTCGCCCCAATACTTAGGCAGAAAAACTGCCTCAAGGGCCACTTCAAGAGGAATCACCTCGCAATACCCTCAGGAGCTTGCGATAGGATAGCTCGCTACAGGGCAGCTCACTACTAAGCGACGCGATGTTTTCAGGAAGCTTCTATCTGACAAGACCGTACCCGTCAGACTGCACCACGTCTCCTGACTGACGGTGCAGTCCCTTCCAGCCTGACAAGTCTGTGCCCATGTCTCTTGACAAGTGGTGGCGTGTCTGTCCTTCCGAGATGTGTCACTCATCCAATTAGGTAGTACACTGCAACGGTTACCTGCGCAGCCCTGGCAGATAACGGCTGTGACAGAGGTTCAGTGGCGGTTACGCCCAATTTGACAAGAACGCTCATATATAAGAGCCCCCTAGTTGAAGGGAAGGGCACTCTCGAATATCTGATATCTCATCTTGAACTTACTCGAACTAACTCGGTGATCTAGCACGACCTACACTCTTAGCCTTCTTTGCACTCTTTACTGTTTTTTCCAACGTTCTAACTTAAACATCAGAGTATTCCCACCAGGCAAGTTCCCCGGGAATCCTTCATCGTCTTCTTCTCAGGTATTGTCTGCTGCCAGCGAGGAGCCAATCAGCTGCCAGCTAAGAATGCCCGGATTGCACAACATCATTAGCCATGGAGATTGAGTTAGTTTTTGATTCATTAATCTGTATTTTTTTTGGAGGGGTGAATTCATGAGGGTAAGATCAGTTTCTATTCACGTTATTATAACTGCTAATTCGTATAATATAGTACCGTACTGGTAAAAATGGTCTTCCTTGGTAGAGCTCCAACTCCAACATATCAAATCGTAACAAAACAAAATATCAAAATCTCTCTAGTTGGTAACAAATTCAGAAATATCTTCTTTGTTAGCATTCAGTTCTGAAAATACAACTCAATTACTAGTTCCCTATATGTTCTTATTTTCAACTTCTCAAAGCATTTTTCTCACTTACTATGCCTTGTGTTTGTTGATTTTTGGTTTACAGACTACAGTTATGCCACTAGGAGAGGAGGAACTCCATTTGGTAGCCATGTTATTTAGGAAGAATGATAAACAATATCTATGTTTTGGGGGTTTTAATGTTGCACCAGTGCTTTACGATTCTTGTCTTGTCATGCTAAATCTTAAATGTCTTGGCATGGTATTTGATCTTGATGAAACACAATGCGATCATTTGAGGATCGAATTGATGCCTTACAGCGGAAAATAAATATGACAAGATTATTTTGAAACAGTATGCATAAAATGATTAGGTTGTTGACAATGAAAAGGTGATTAAAATTCAATCTGAGATTGTTCTGACAACCATCAACCAATTGCCCGTCCACTTATAAGGTTACAGGAGAGGAACATTATTTTGACTCGCATAAATCCTGGGGTATGTATTCACCAAACCCAAATCCTTATATCAAATCCATAACCCAATTATAGATTTACAATTTCAAAAAGGAGAAGTTCGACCACAAGAGGGAACTCGAACGAGATAAGAATGGGTAACAAGGATTTGGTTAATGGATAGGTTAAAGAGTGTTTTAAATTTTAATTAATATATAAAAAAATAATTATCAGTTATTTAAATAAATTCGGTAACTTCTATATACGTGGCAGTAATAGAGGTTTTAGATATGGTATGGTTTTCCATATCATAGTCGGACCCCTGTTGAAAATATTAAAATTACCAAAAAAAGACTATTCATTATCTTTTACCTTAAAACCAAACTAATTATCTTAAACGAAAACAAAGAAATAACTAGACAAGAATATGTTTCAGATCTAAAGGTAGAAGACAATGACTTTATTAGTCTAAAATCTCAAACATCTCAACCGGTTCAGTCTCAAGGTAAAAGACAATGAACAATGTCTTTTTTTTAAGGGTAATTTTGACATTTTTAATAAATAACTGATGGTCCGGACAGGACCAACTTAACATTTCTTGAAAGTTTAGGTACTGTAGTAATACTTCAGGGTACTAACTTGACATTATTCCCAAACTTTAGGGTATTAAAGTAGAATTTTCCCTAATAGTAAACAAATAGACGGAGCAACTCTTGAGTTCATGGCCCTACAGACACAAAGAGAGAGTGTGCAAAGCTCCTAATCTTGGCTATTTTAATGTAAGGTAAACATATGTGAAAAGGTATAAATGCCCTTTAAGTATCATCTAATTTTCTTTATCAATCACCCAAATACCTTTCTCAAAACTAGAATACTATTCATCATCTTTTTCATTCAAGATGTAATAAAGGTATATTTTAGTACGGTTTACAAGAAAATGGTAATGATCGGGCTCCCACAAAAACCAAACCACTCCCCTCACGTCATTTGATTGATTAATTAACAAATTAAATAACCAATTAATGAGAAAAGCAACAGCCATTTGTTCTCTCAGCTCCTCGGATGGCTTCTTCTTGGGCGTCACTCTTTGGTGGATAACAGAATCGAATTTCTTCTCTAGTGCTCACTTTCAAACCTATCTCTCTCTCTCTCAAGGTGACTATCACCTTAATCCAACGACCTCCTTGAGACTATCAGTTCCACCCGTGCGTATAATCAGGATTCAGGGGAGCCATGGCCCCCTGTGTCTTGAAAATCTCCATGTTAGCTATTTAAATCTCACATACATTTAGCTTCAATAAAAAATTCTAACTTTGCCCCTGCATATAACACTGTTGGTATTCAACTTGCAGAAAAGTTGGTTTATTAGATCGCCATGCCATATTCAAGGAAGCTCTCGTTTGGGTCTCGGAGTTGGGGGAAGCTAGGGCTTCGCGGGTGTGGGCCATGCAGGTTAATTTCCCCTGTAATTGATTGGGTTTCTGAGGAATATGAAGGTAGATTAAAGGTTGTAAAGATTGATCATGACTTTGGATGCGGAGAAACGTTGTTTTTGTAAAGGTTAGTCGTGTCAAGTCTTTCGGAGCAAGCTCAATCCTTTTTCTTTCTGTTTTGTTTTGGCGTACAAAGTGGGTCAAAGGTTAGTCATTAGTGATTTAGGCTCAGTTTGAAAGGAGTATAAATACAAATACCATAACAAAGACCCCTGTACTATGAGGTCTGTGACAAAGGCCCCTTTGTACTTTGTTTTGTACAAAGACTCCCCTGTATTATGACGGTAAGACAAAGACTCCCCTGTACTAACCCATCTCTGATTTGTGACTGTGAGAGGAGGAGCCAAACATTCACAAATTTATAAAAGGTTTTGGCTGATTGGCTCATGGCCGTGACTCCAAGTGACGGGCGGTAGTTGGATTGTTGGAAAAATTCTCTAGCTCTCGTCTTCTCCTCACCAATCACCCCTTTACACACTCCATGATTACTATGTGTATGTAAGTGAAAAAAGAATCACAAGAGAGAGAATATATATATATATATATATATATATATATATGTATTGTCTAAACATGACAATTGATTCATCCATTCAATCTCCAAGTGGCCCTTTCCATTGATACCCATCTCCGTATGCAGCTATCCTCCGCACCTTGCTTTATCCTTCCTTTCCCAAGTCCCAACATAGCCAAATAACCATTGTAGCGAAAGAAACTGGATTCTTGTAATTAATCTGTCATTGTCATTGTTTAGTATAGACTGAGCTTGATTGAAACAATACTAGATGAACGAACATGGCTAGTGTAGGAGGATGGAGCAGAGAAGAGGAGAAGGCGTTCGAGACTGCAATTGCGATGCACTGGGCTGCTGACAACTCAAAAGATTGATGGAAGAAGATTGTTTCCATGGTTCCAAGTAAGACTCTAGCTGAACTGAAGAAACACTACGAGGTTTTCGTCGAGGATGTAGATGCAATTGAGTCGGGCCAAATCCCGATTCCCACTTACGTCAAGGGGCAGACTACCAGTAGCATAGATCAGCACCTCTTTCATGCTTCTGCTTCTGGGGCTGTGATAAGAGGTTGAACTGTAATTTTGGAACTGGGTTTTCTGGGTCAGGCACTGATTCAGGCGGGGTTGGCATCGGACCCAACTCAGGCAGGGTTAAATAAGTTTTAAGAGAAAAAGGGCAAAAAAAGAAAATAGAAAAAGTTTAGTGGGGTATTTTGATAATTTAATGCATTCCGTCATCTGACTTAACGGTCAAGGGGGGGTCTTTGTCTCATGGTCATAGTACAGGAGGGTCTTTGTCGCAAAACAAAATACAGGGAGGTCTTTGTCACGAACCCCATAGTATAGGGGGGCTTTGTAATTTACCCAACATTGTATTTTGTATTATTTTATATGTATTTGCATTATACATATTTACATTTGTACTCCTTCCAAACTAAGCATTAGTGTGTCATTAATCATTTCTTTGGGTATCCATCCAACGAATGCTTAGTGTTGAAACCTTGACAGGTTTGGGGTTGTTTACCAATCTTAATTCCTGAGGAAGAAGATGATGGACAGTGTTTTAAAGGGTAATTTTGATATTTTCAAAAATTTTAAATCACATACGTGATCATATAATACACATAATTGATGGTTGGTCAATGACAGGTACTGGAATGGTACGTTTTAAAAGTTTGAATACTGAATTGTCCTGTTTTAAAGTTCAGAAACCAAAGTGGCATTAGACCCAAAGTACAGGATACTAATCGAAAATTTTTCCCAAATACAAGTATGGGAGATGTTCCTGATGTGTGGCCAAGACATGTTGTGAGGCCGGTGAGTGTATATATATATATATACAAGTAGGAATGACCAGGGCGGGGCAGGGCAAATTCGAGGAATCCTTGTTTCTTGTAGAGACGGGAATGGGGTTAGGATTTTTAGCCCTACTGGGATTCGGGGTGGGGCATTTGAGTTCAGGGTCAAAGATGGGGCAGGCAAAACTTGGCCCTACCCCACCCCATTGACATTCCTAGTGGTACAACGACAAAAGGCAAGGACACCCTTAACCCCATGTCACTCATTTTTTTTTTTATTTTTTAATTTTAAAATTGAAAAAGGTAAAATTTCACCTTTACTCAAACTCAAATCCAAGTGAGTATCCACTGCATGATTTGTCACAATAGAGATGCAGCTTTGAGTACTGCTACCATAATGGATAGGGTTGTTCATAAGAAGGCCCAACCCGACCAAACCGGACTGACCCAACCCGAGTCGGTCGGGTTTTCATCAACACCGGTCGGTTTCGGGTTGTACAAATTCATAAACCGAACCGACTTAGTTCCTACTTAACTAAAAATTGAAATATCTAAAAATATATATTCCAATATCTATATCTAAAAAATATATATTATGAAATATGTCAGATATATATTTCCATAAAATATATATTCCAATATATTTGTATGTATATTTTTGTTTATATATATATATATATACATATATATATATATATTTCTAAAATACATATTTCAGTTTTAAATATATTTCCAGAAAAATAGGTGGCCATGGGGGGCATGGATGAACTTAGAGCCGAAACCGACCCAACCTGACTCAAACCAATCAGGTCGGTTTTGCTTAACACTGGGTCGGTTTCGGTTTCCATCTCAAGTAACCCGACTAGGTTGGGTCAGTTGGAAAAACCTCAGTAAACCGACCCAACCCGACCCATGAACAGCCCTAATAATGGAAAAAGGAAAAAAAAACTTGAAAATTTATTTATAAATTTTGGTTAATGATATGATGTTATGTTGTTCAAGGAAAAAGTAACGGCCCCTATAGTTTTTATCATTTTTGGGGTATTTGGTGATACCACTAATAACCCCATCCCATATGGAGATTCCAGCATTGATTAATACAAAATAGGGTTCGACTATGATATGAAAAAGATATGATATCTGAAAAACAATTGACCAATAATTTGGAATCATAAACGTGGTAGCAAATAAGGTGTTATTTATCAAAATTCATAGGTGGGCTTTGATTGACCAGAACTCTTTCCATACCATGTCTTTTCCGCATGATAGATTTTCCCTACAAAAAAAAAAGCAACTAAAGGAGTTGGACACAGATAATGGTCCATCGGCGAGGCGACCAATGCCAAAGAAGAACGGATACTCTCCCCAACTCAAACACTTGAGTCAATGAGTGCTAATTGTTTTACCAATTCCCACCAATGATCATTGTAATGAAAATTGGATCTAGTCCTCACAAGACTGTGCTCACACCGCTTGCATAATTTCTTGTAGTCTTGCATTGGAAATATCTTTTCATGAAAAAAAAAACATAAAGTATGGAGATATTCCCAATACACAGCTGTAGAAGACTGTAAAAACGGTATGAACACAGTCTTGTTAGCTTTGAATCCAATCTCCATTGTAACTATCATTGTTTGGGATACATGGCAATGCAAAAAGTTAACCCCAATATATCATTGGATAAAATATAAAAACCTTTCTTGAGGTTTATGACAATCATAAAAACCTCTTGTGTTTCATTTTAGCAAAAACCTCTCACTTAATTTTGAAAAAAACCTACAATTACCTCCCTTTCCTCGTTGTCCCAAATGGAAACATTGACTTAATGCATTAACTTTTGAAAATGCCTACTTTTCCCATAGATTTACTTAAAATACCCCCTGAAATAACTTTTAAATAAATATTTCCTTGGGTCAGATTGAAAAGAGTATATATTGTTACTTTATAAGATCATAAGGATCAGTGAAGTGTAGAAGGACAAATTTGGTACTTTGAATTATATTAGAAGATGCCCTAATGAATAGTGAGAACACTTCCAAATCTCCGTTGTTGGGACAATGATAAAAGGGAGGTGAATGTAGATTTTTCAAAATTGTAAGGAATGTTTTTGTTAAGGTGAAACCTCGAGAGGGGTTTTTATGATTTTATCCCATATTATTTTTGACCTTAATTGATCCCATATAGCTGGGATAAGGCATGGATATTGATGATGGTGATATTATTTTTAACCTTCTAAATATTTGATTTGGAAGACTTGATGCGTCAGCAACTCTAAAGTACCCTTATTTTTTAAACTTAATCTCCTTTTATTATGATGGTAAAAAATATAATTTAAACTACTACTTTTATTAAATTCATTATATTCCTCGCTAAGTCCTATATTTAAGGTATTAACTTTTATTTACTTTCATTAAATTTTATATTTAATATATATTAAATAAATGAGCTTTGTGGACTTCTTGACTAAAACATCAACATCCCTCTCAATACCCTTATTCTTTTAACTTAGTTTCCCTTTGTTATGATGACAAAAAACATAATTTGAACTACTACTTTTATTAAATTTGTTATATTCTTCATCATTAAGTTATATATTTAAGGTATCAACTCTCATTTCCTTTCATTAAGTCTTATATTTAAAGCACATTACATCTTATATTTTAGGCATATTTCTAATATTATCTATTTATCATATCAAACAACAATAAGCATGCTAAATAAAAGTATTTTTGTTCGACGGAAATGAAATAGAAGATTTAAAATTGACCCAAAAACAAAATCATTTTTCTATTCAAGTGGTGAGTCCAATGTTTTTCGAACCGTCGTTGACCCAAACAGTCCAACTGTTTGGCGTGGGAACCGTTTAGGCAACCAGTTTCATTTTACCCCAAAATCGGTCCTTGGCCAAAAAACCGTTGAATTGGTCAATGAGCTGTTGGCCCAAGCAGTCGAACCGTCAACATGTTCATCCCATTCAATGGTTTTTAACTATTTTTTATTTTTTTGTTACAACAGGCCATTCAAACTGGATAGTCGAATCGTCGACCTGTAGACTGGTGCCCAAAACAGTTCTAGTAGGTCGGTTTTTAAAACTTTGGGTGGGTCAATGGTTCAATCTTTTAGATAAAATTGATCAACCCAACCCATGATATAATACATAAATAATAAAGAGTTAAAAAAAGATGGAGACACAAAAAGAATTAAAACATAAACATTTTGTAAAGAAAACATTTGGTGTGCTTCTCTAATATTATGTATTCATCATATTAAACACAAATAAGTGTGACAAATAAGAGTTATTTTTATTAATGATAAAAATAGAATTAAAAAGTAAGTTACATAAGAAGAAAACTATTTCCGCATCTAATTGATGGTCAACGGTCCACGGGGAGGCAAATTAGGTGGGCTTAAATCAAACTTGAATTGACCCAACTTGTAATTTTAGACAGGTTAGTTTCAATTTTTCGTCATCGACTTGGGCCTAGGCCTAAGTTCAAAAGTTTGGGATTTTTAATTTTTAAGTTGGGCCTAAGCCTAGCCCTTAGGTAACTAAAGTCAAGCCTGATTATATACATACAATTATAAATACATATATAGCATATATTTGCATACATGCAAATTATACACATACATTTTATGTCAAATTTTGTCATGGAGCTAATTGAAAGAACAAAGTCTAAGAGTAATCCAAGTGCATCAAATTTCAACGCAAGTTGGGCCCAAGTTGAAAAAATCAAGCTTGACTTTGGTCTAAAGCCTTAAGTCCAATGCATAGGATTGGGTATGGGTTAAGATTAAATTCAGCCCAAGCTACTTGACTTACACCATAATGGTTCAATCGTTTGAGTAAATGGGTTAATCAATATTGCCATAATAAAAGTTTAAAAAATAGATAAAAACACAAAAAATTAAAAAAAAAATACATAAAATTTAAAGAAAACTTTGGCACATCTTAAATATTATAAACTTATCATATCAAACAAAAATAAGTGTATTAAACAAGAATTATTTTTAAAATTAATTATGTAAATCAAATAAAAATTTTAAAGTTTTCCAAAAATGAGATTGATTTTTTTCAAGTAAAACATGCTAGAACATGGTGCCATAATTATATAATAAAAATTCAAAAAATAAATAGAAATAAAAATATAGAAAAAACAAAAAATAGTCTATAAGCTTTGTGCACATTTCTAATATTATATATTTACCAACTTAAACAAAAATAAATATGATAAATAAGAAGTATTTTTATTAATAATGAAAATGAAGTATAAAATCTAAATCCACCAACATACCTTATTTTGATTATTTATCCTTTTTAAATGGCTCTAATAAAGATATTAAAATTATTAATGTTATCTGAAATTGCCATGTACAATACACATGCATATTTATTAGTAAAAATAAAATATATAAAACACATGCTTTTACTGGGGTAAATAATTTACTTACCTATCAAGTGTTACTTGGAAAACACTTATTCGGGTAAGTGAATTTACTTGACTTTGTCCAAGTAAATATTATCTGAAAAACACTTATTCAGGCAAATGAACTTACCTTTGTTTGTTTGATTCTCAAATAAATTATACAATGAGCATTTTATCCATAAAAATTTATTGTTAAAATGAACAAAATTGTCTCAATACATCTTGTCAACTTTTTTCTCAAGTGAAAAAGTTAATTATTCACCTGAAATGGATAATGATACCTATTTTTCCATGAATCCTACATGAACGTCAAAAATGAATATGAAAAAAGTGGTCAATGAGAAGGGGGATTATCAAAAGAAACAAAAGAACATGATCTGAATCCCCCTTATAAGAAGGGGGATTATCAAAAGAAACAAAAGAACATGATCTGCTGTAATTACATTTCTTCTTGTATACACTAGAGTTATATTATCAAAAAAAATCAGCAGTAATTTGATGTATTCGATTAATCTGGAGGTTCCTTTCACTTTGAGCAACAGTTCTTTGGCATCTGAGAACAAAAAAAAAAAAAAAAAAAACCTGCTTTATGCCTAAGGCAAGATTGTTCTTCTGCAATTAAATGAGCATCTTGATGAGAACACAAGACCTGTAGCTGCTTTGTGCGTACTGGTGGGTGTCAAAGGATCCATCGACACAAACAAAAGATTGTGTTGAACAGTTAAACCACTGTGGTGTTTCCTTCAAGTGCTGAGAGCCATTTGGTTCGATTAGATTCAGATCTGTACCAGCCAGGCAGTCAATAATTCTTCGACAGACCTCTCCAGGATCTGGGCTTTTCTTTTTAAACACCACTGCATTTCTTTCATCTCATATGCTTCTCATAATTGCAAATATTTTCTCCCAGAAAACTTTCTTTAAGGTTTTCCCAATTTCATGGTGATTTTCCCACCAATCGAGTAAGTCTATTTTGTTTGAACTGAGAACAGCCTCGGGGTTCAGGCCAAGACCAACCTGAGATTGGAACCACACAGCATTGGCATAAGCACATTCAAGGAAAAGGTGTTTCTGGGTTTCTGGGTGACTTTTACAAAAATTACAGTCCACCTCTACCCTATTTTCGAGACTGGTATAGATCGAATTGTCTTCCATTTTATAAACTTTCTTGAGCTTTCACATTCTGGTATGTTGAGAGTTCTATATGCAGACTTAACACAGAAATTTCCGTCCTTTGTATTTTTCCACAAACGGGAAATTTCCGTCCTTTGGGTTTCCGTTCTATATGCAGCTTTCACTTTCCCACCCCACCCCTTTTCAGAATACGAAAAACAAACGGGAATGTTGAGGACCTTGTGATTTTTTTAAGGCTATCGACATTTATTAACCGATGCAATTATAATTGTATTGTCAATTTCTCAAAAGAAAATAATAAAATTCAATTCCTGAACCGAACCTTTGCCACAAACAAAAGACTAAACTGGACTAGAGAAGCACATGCATCAAGGCCATAAAGTTCCATGCATAGTCAAGTATGAATTCTGAAATTGGAGCACCAAAATCGTGCAGTTAAAAATTAAAATCAGCCATAAATGCATTTCTGAATAAGCTAAGATAATTTTCATAATTAATGTCATAACATGGTTCACGGTCCAGAAATACCGACCCTCAATCCCAGTTCTGTCCACTGTGATAGATGATAGATGTGCAATCTCGAGTAGAGTCAAGTGTTTAATGCAGCACCATGGGTTTAACAAGCCACAGCAGGGCATAATTAGAACAATACTGATAACTGGACATACCCAATGCATTGCCAATTTGCCATACGTTGGACATATTTCTCCTTGGGGGTGTAAGTGTAACCGTGCATTATAAAAGAATTGTGAATCAACAGAGCACAACAACCAACCAGAAAATTTGGATTGTAGATACAAGGGTTATACCAAATTATTGCATTATTGTGGAGTATCCACTGGGGAGACAATACATGATGCCAATACAATTTATGTCCATCTACTCAGCCTGTGATGGCAGCAGAAAGAATTTATTATTAATCCAACAGTGGCGTATTTGACCTTTCATCTTCTTGTTCTTGTGCCATTTATTCTGTGGCATGGTTATCCCTGTTTTGTTAGTAGACTTACAACTCGGTTGCATCATCACCCCGAGGAGCATCAGAGTGATTGGTAGTGGATGACCCTCTTGAAGCAGGTAGGTAAGACCATGCTAGCGCGGCAGCACCAACAATAATGGCTGTGCCAACCAACCCCCAAACCAACTTCCGCCTTCTTTTCCTTCTTTGCCTACGTTGTCGAGCCATCTCTTCATGTATGCAAAACAAAAGGAATAACAAAATATTAAGAATAAAGAGGAAAAGGAGCAGAAAGGACAGAGCTTAAAGAGTTAACAACTGTAATTGGTCATGTAGTACTTTTTTTTTATCTTTATGTGGTACATTCATTATTTTTCTCTGGCAAATATGAGCACTTATCTTAGGTAAGTTCAATTTATGCAACTTATATGCCACATGCAGAGAAAAAAAACTGTGTCCATGCATCTTCACGTGTGCACCAACAGAATTTATGTTTTACATATTGTGACAACATTTAGGTTATTATTTATAATAAAATCGCACTAACAAATGTTTTTTGAACATCTGACGATATATAACATCCAAGAAAAGTAAGCATAAATGTGTAAAGTAAACAATTTTAGTCCTAACCAAAAAGTGCTTTTAAAGGATGGAGCTGTCCAGTGAGGTTTCTGTTTCTATTTGAATAAAAATATGGGAATTATCTCAAAGTCAACAAAGATATTCCCTAGAGTTTGCTTGAACCTGCACGGCTTCAATTCTATATCATACCAACAACCAAAACAAATAGTTCCCATTTATGGTTGACATCTAGTTTAACCTACCCAGGCAAAGACAAGGCTTTGAAAAATGAATCAGATGCCCACCCAGAAAGCTGGCTGGGCAACCATTCAATACCATCAAAAACCTGGGACCTGGTCAGCCATCTGGGTTGCCAGTTTAACCACGGAATCAACAATGTGTTGAAAAGACTTGGATGGTGTTTGGTATCATTGGCACTTCAGTCGATGGTGTCTTCTACTAGGCACCACATAAGATAATTGATAGAGGAACACCTTCCTAATTCAGAAGAAACATCAAAACATCAATTTAACAATTTTTCCAACACCCCCTGTGTGCAAAACCCAATACAAGCTGTTGTGTTACCATCTCAAGTTGAATCTGCTCTACCAAACATGATTTTTGATGTTAAAGTTGGATTGCCTATGTGGCAGCAACTTGACCGAAACAGGAACATTATCACCAAACACCCCCTGGTAAATATGGGCACATAATAATCATTTAATAGAATTCATCATGGTGCAAGTGGGTGCATAAATGTAAACTTACAATGCCTCGGTAAGTCAGTTCTTGAACTCATAATTTGTACTTCAAGATTTGCATTAACCCAGGACTCAATCTCTTTTTTTTTCAATTTTTCAGCAATTGAGGAAACACGGTAATTGTACAAAACACTGCATAGATACTATTAATTGCACCTCCTAAAATTTCTCCCCTTTCTCTCCCAAAGAACCCCTAAACAAATTTGCTGGTGTGCATTTCATGTCCCACTGCTAATAAATCAATAAATAAAATCCTACACATATATGACAAATATTGTCATCAGTTGGGCTCAGATATATCCCTCTATCATTCATTCACATACCTCTCTCTCCCCACCCCAAGTTCCCAACCTCCCCCCTCCCCCAACAAATTTGTTGATATCCATTGCATGTCTTACTGCTAATAAATAGATAAATAAAATCCTACACAAACATGACAAATATTCTCACCAACTGGGCTCAGATAATGGGAAAATAATTGTTTCCTTGTTCTTTAACAAAAGAAATGATCTTGGAAGAACAGAATGTTGCAATGGTACCCATGTTGCCAACCAAATGAGGTAGGAGTTTGAGACAAGACAGATAATGATGATGATGACAATAATAAAGTTTGCTCCAACTGAATGAAAAAGAAATAAACAAATAATCTGACACATTATTCCCCATTGTTATATTAATGGTGACAAACAAAAATCAAATAATGAAAGTGCTTTATATTAAATTAAATATAAGAATATTTGTAATATCTGATCAGGTTCAGAAAAGAAAAAGGGGAAAGAGAAAAGAACTAAGTGTGAAGAAATAGAAATCAGACCTATCTTTTGAAAACATGAGGAATAACAAAAGTAGAAAGTAGAGAAGAAAAACAAGCTCACCAATAGCTTCTTGATTCCTCTGAGACATCTCATGATTTACAGCTTCATAATAATGTAGCCTGTCCCACAATCGAGCTATCTCAAAGTTCTTCAACTCAATCTGAGATTCCATCTCTTCCTCAATCTCAGCCCTTGCAGATCCTCTCCCAACAGAATTGGATACAAACCGTGCAATATACATTTGTTGGCATAGATCTTCTCCAAGATCAAAATCCAAATCTTCATCCTCTGCAGCAGCAATGGAAGCTGTAGGCAGCCTCAATCCCACAAGGGATAATTGTTGCCCTATCCTTTGCCATTGTCTTTGCATGTTACTGAGAGCTTCCTCTGCTTGCTTCCGCCTCTCAATCTCTGTTAACAAATTCAATCTTATCTCACGCAATTCAGCTTCAATGTCACGAATACCAGACTGTTGGCCAACTTCACTAGAGAGTTCTATATCAGCATAAGAAGCTTGAGTCAGCCTACCTATTTTATAATTATGAAATAGAAGTTTGATTATATAAAGCACAATATTTTACCAGATATAAAACACAATTTTTAAAAACCAAAAGGCATAACTAATTACATGATTGACAACTATCCAAGTTCAAGAGTGAGTTTAACCCATGGAGGTCAAAACACTTTTGTTGAAAGGGTTTGACTATGACACTGGAGAGGCATGATACCAGAAAAACTTATAACCAATCAACCGGTATCATAAAAGTGGTAATCAATCAGGCAATTTTCATCAAATTTCACGGGGGAGTTTGATTGGTCAATGCTCTTCTCGTATCATACCTTTCTGGCAGCATAGGTTTTCCCATGTCAAAAACTCCAAAAGGAATTATACCACACATGGATCTAAAAGAAATCATTAATTAATCCAAGTGTTTGAGAATCATTTAGATCAATCAAAACCAGGGCAAATGCATTTACATTTAAAATATTAAAAAATCACCATGCTACATGAGCATCTAGGAGCACTGGTAAGTGGAAATACAATAGATGACAATGCTAAAGGATTTAGAATTGTAGTGCAAGTTGTTATTAGGATCAGAGCTGACTCTTATAGCATAATAGGAATAGCTAATCACGTAGGATTGAATAAATGAACCAACTCAACAAAATTTTAAAACATGAAGTATCCACAGCTCATCCTTATTACAGCCACCTAAATGCCAAAGAAAAGAACAAAGGCTAATTGGGTAGACAATATAAAGGATATTTCCAGCTTAAGAAACATATGTCGTGAGCTTTTCCTCCAGCGGATAAGTTGCTAATTGCATTTTAACCTGAACGTAAGCAAAAATGTACAATACACAATTGTACATACATAACCTGCAATGCATACAAGTCCCTGATAATATGTCTAAAAGTCCTAGTTATCAGAACATTTTTTTATCAGCATAGTTATCAAAACATATTAATATTCTCCTAATACTTTTGTTTTTTTTTTTTTGTTTTTTGGANGTAGTACATATAACAACCTCCTCCTATTATGTCTAACAAAGGGAAAGAAAGGAAGAGGAAGATTGTTCACCTTCCCAAGCATCATAGAATTCGCCCATTGGTGTGCATAGCTTCATAGGACGCTTGGGCCCGCTACTCTCCTCCAAATCAGTATTGCTGGTGAAACTCATGGACTCCTGAGGATCAAAGAAATCCTCCCCTTCTTCAATCTCCAAATCAACTGCCGCATCCACCTTTGATGAATCCTCGGCCCCATCAAACCCATCATTCGAATTACAGCTCCCCGGCTTATCATCGTGGAAACCGTTCACAACCGCATCATCACAAGGATTGGAGACCATTGGAGGAACAGTAACATCCTCCTTTGAACCTACAACCTCGATATCAACGTTCCGCTCATTTGCATCAACCTTCACTTCCTCTGTAGCTTGTTTCACTGAGGCATCATCCTGATAACCGGTCTTGAGAAGTCGAGGCCCACGTCTTTTGTGATTAACAATGTATGGGGAAGGAGCAAAAGACGATGGAGAATCTGGAAGAGGAGTTGCCTCAGGAGTGGCATAGAGACTCGGCGATGGCCGTTGAATTGTCTTTTCTGTGGATGGCTTTCGGCTCTGCAGCTTCGAATTAAGAAGCTTGGGAACGGATTTTGGAGTCCCAGGTTCTAACAACCTATCTAAAGTAATCGCCGTAAACGTTGGCGGCATGGTTTTGCACCAATAAACGTTAGGAATAGCTTAAAAGAGTAATACTTGAATCAGAAGAAGCTATATCGACAAAGAACGATAGCCTTTCAGATGAAGCCCATGCACACAGAACATCTTGTTTGTTCTTTCGCCCATCATAATACTGAAACCTCGTTGTGGACAATGATCCATCGCAGAACCCAGAAAATTTAAAGCTTAAGCGAAATACCTCGAACTCGAAGAAGTTGGGAACCCCATATTTAAAATCTCCCTAACTGAATCATATATCGTCCAAAACCTAAGACCAAAGACATCGAATAAGAACGGAGAAGAAAAAGGGTTAAAATAAAATTTTGCAGGAAATTGTTGGAAGGAAGAAGGCGAGAGCATAAAGGGATTATTACCTGGAATCTCCACGGTGAGTCGGTGATTCGATTCGGAAGCACGGATACATACATCAAACAAATTGAAGAAGAAGCTGTGTAAAGGGTGTTTGGAAGTTTGGATTCATATCCTATCAACGATCGACCCTCCACTCCCCGCGAATAAGGAGAGAGAGACGACCAGAAGAAACTCAAGAAAGGGGGTCGGTGTTTATAATTAATTATTGTTTTGAGTAAATTTCTTAAACTATCCTTATGATTTATCTAATTAACTAATTATATCTTTACCGTTTGAAAATTGACTAACACTACCCTTATTATTATTGACAATCGGCTAATTTTACCTTTATCATTAAGGTTCGTTAATATTTCGTCAAAATCTGTAATATATTTTTTCAAAACTCAATTTTACCCTTTACCTTTCTCCCCCCTTTCTCTCTCTCCCCTTCTTTGAGTGGTCAGAATTCCGACAGAGATGCATTTCCACCAAGATCGGTGCTGGTACCGGAAGCGGTAGCGGCAACGACAACCAGAATAAAAGAGGGAAAACCGGTGCTGGTACCGGAAGCTGCAGCTGCAACGACAATGGAAATAAAAGAGGGAAAAAGAGAGAAAAGAGAAGGAAGAGAATAAAAGAAACTGAAACCGCTAGAATCTTCGCTGCTAGAACCGCCACTTTTAACCTTCACCATTGGAACCTCTGGTGCCCAGTTAGAAACCCCAGAGTCCACTTTCAAATCATTTGTTCATTGAAACTCCTCCAATAACTGCAAATTCAAAGAGAGATGCAATTGTGGTGGGAAGGATTTTTAAACTGCCATTCCCTTCTTTGTACACATCATCCTCGAGCTGCAAGTTGAACTAACGGAAGAAACAATTGCATTTGAATTGTTGGAAGTAACAACTGCATTTAAACCCTCTCTCTAAACTGATGGACCCCTGAATGCTGGTTTGCTGCCGTTGCGCCCATTTTCGTTGTAGCAACAGCGAACCAACTGTGACAAGAGAGAAGAAGGGGAGAGAGACAGAGAGAGGGGAGAGAGAGAGGCTGGAGGTGGAGGGGAAGAAAGAGAGAAGAGAGATGCATTTGAGTCGTCGCTGCTAGAAGTTGCAGCGGCAGTTCTCTGTTCATTATCAAGACAGAGATGCATTTGCGGCAGTTCTCTGTTCATCCTTCAGTTGCTCGGTTGTTGGATGTTCAATCACCATCAACATTAGTGGAGATTTTAGTTTCAGCAAGAATGTGTCTATTGTGATGGAAACACCCACCTATTGAATCTGCAAGGAGAAAGACGACGGGCCACCAGAATCCTCTACTCTCGTCACTCTGTTCTTCGTCGAAGACCTTGTGGCAGCTATCAGAGAATATAAGGGGAGAATTGAATTCGGCCAAGTACGATCTGGTGAGTACAAGCTCAAGCCTTATTGGGTGAGTGGGAGCCAATTTGGTGAGAGCAATGTCCTGAGCAGACTTGTAAGCCATTAATGTGCTCTCAGCAGCTTCCTTCCTCTTAGCGCTAGTCTTAAATTCAGCCAAGTACCTGTGGTAATCACCTTTCATCTTAAGGTAGAACACCTTCGATTCTACAACTAATGATGAAGGGATGAAGTGTGAGAGTGTGACTCAAGTAGACGTAGGATGCCATCGTAGATCTTGCTGAGCTCAGATTCAATCCTCCCCTTGTATTCTCTGATAGCTGCCACATGGTCTTTGACGAAGAACAGAGTGACGAGAGCAGAGGATTCTGGTGGCCCATCGTCTTTGTTAGCTCAAAACACCCACCAAGAATGTGTCATTTATTTTGAAAACAAACAACACAAGCCTACTTAGCAGTTCCACAATCAATACTACAGCTTTGGCTGGCGCTCCCCCTGCTCAGACAAATGGCACTCCGCAGGGTATTGATGGGGCTGGTAGAGGGCATGGGGGAAGAGATGCTTGCTGCTTAACAAATAAGTCAAAGCTTCCATATGATGTGTGGGGTGGCGATGCTTACTCTTGATCATCACTCACAATTCCATGGAGTTATGGTAGTAAAGGTGGCACGACTAGCAAAGAGGAGGACTATGGTGGTGCTGGTGGTGGATAGATTAAGCTCGGCAGTGCCAGACAGCCCTGAATTTGCCGGTTGGGTTGAACGGCGATGGCTTTGCTTAACAACCCCTCTGCTCCCAGTTAACAACTCTCCATTGGGTCACCCATATTTGCCTAGCTCCAAATGTGTCCCTGTAAATGTGGTTAGGGTTTTTGATTTCTTGTTTCTTTGTTTTATTTTGAAAATTTGAAGAAGAATATAAAGGGTAAAATAGTCTTTTTCATCAGTATTTTAACGGGTGTTAACGGTAAGAGAGATATTAGTCAATTGCTAGAAACAGTAGGGATAGTGTTAGTCAATTTTTAAACAATAAGGGTACACTTAGTCAATTAGCTAAACCGTAAAGATAGTTTAAGAAAATTTCCTTATTGGTTATTATAGCTACTTTTAAGCACACATGCGCATGCCCATGCCCATTTCGTGAACAAGGTTGCTAGCTGTTTAACGGACTGTGGAACCAATGATAAGGTTCCACGCCAGTATTAAATATAAGAGGCGGGACCGCATTTTTAAAGTGGGGCTATGAATTTATAACTGGCGTAGAATTCCTTTAAAGGAGTTCGCATCTCCGCCCCACCGCCTCTCGCCCCACAAACGCCCCACATGCCCATTTGCCCTTCCGCACGCGGTCGGCATTCCTGCGTATTAGCCCAAAACCGAGTCAAAACTCTCATATACTCATTTCTACATTTCTGCGTGCTTGAACTAGCCTCCCCTGACCCCATTCTTCTCCCCTCACCCGAGCTCTTCTTCTCCGGCACTGGCGACCGCTCCGGTGAGTTCACCTTGACCAGATATTCTCCTTCGATGTCAACATCTTGACGATCAACAATGGTGTGTTCGAGGTGCTCACTACCAGCGGAGACACCCACTTGGGAGGAGAAGACTTCGACCACAGAGTGATGGACTACTTCACATCAGCATGGACAACAAAGCTCTGGGAAAGCTCAGTCGGGAGTGCAAACGCGCCAAGTGAGAACTAAGCAGCCAACACCAAGTCCACCTCGAGATTGAATCTCTCTTAGATGGCGTCAATTTCTTGGAGCCATTGACGAGGGTGAGATTTGAAGAGCTGAACATGAATTTGTTCAAGAAGAGGATGGATCCCATGAAGAAAGCTCTAGAGGATGCAAGTCTGAAAAAGATGGACATTCACAAGATTGTGTTGGAGGCAGTACTTGTATTCCCAAGGTCCAGCAGCTTCTGAAGGAGATGTTCAACGGGAAGGAACCCAACAAGGGTGTTGATGAATTGATTTTTGGTTAAGTATCAATTTTTTGGTTAAGTACCTCGTCGTTTGGTCTACTTCCAAGTGGCCGATGACTCAAGCCGAAGTGAACTTTGGCTGCCGTGCTGAGTCGAGCTGGAAAGGCTAGGTGGCGAGCTGCTTATGAGGTGCCGAACTGACCAGGTGGCGAGTTGCCTGTGAGGTGTCGGGCTGACCAGGTGCCGAGCTGCCTGTGAGGTGCTGGGTTGACCAGGTGTCGGGCTGCCTGGTGGCGAGTTGAATTGATGAGCTTCGTTGCTCTTTAGAGACCTGCAAGAAACCAAATGTCAGAGGACCCGAGGTGGCTAACCCGGCGAGGTCGCTCCGATGCTTAAGTCAGTACTCTCATAGTAAACTACGAGCTAAAAATCGCAAAGTATGAGAGCTAGAACTTGCTTACTTGCTTGCTTCTTACTTGCCCCCCCCCCATCATTGGGGTTGCTGCCTTTATATAGGCCTTGCTCACGTACCGCCCCCGAGATCCCCGAGAGGTTGTGTCTAACTGGTCCGAGATCCTCGGACGTAGCTGTCATGCACGTTGATCATCTTCCGGAACGAGGGCCAACCTCCAAGGATCGTGGGGTATGCATGTCGAATTTGTCGGCGAGCACATCTCACAGGTCGCCAGGTCGGCGCATGTGCTAGGTTGTTAGGCCGCCATGTTGGACAACTTCGCAAGTTGTTGCCAAAGTGGTTCCGGGTGTCACCTAGTTGTTCTGAGGTGCCATGTGTCACAATGTCATTGGAGGGCAAAATCCGCCCTCATCATTTGCCCCCCACTCCCGAGCTGAAACTAACTCGGCGAAGGGAGTAAATTTCTCCTTTTGGCCCGGGATGAATAATTCGATGAGCTCGTAAGCGTCGATTCAATTCCTTAGGCTCTGGGAGCGACTCGCAGTCCGCTCCTTGATTTTGCCCATGCCGAAGAGGTGACTGGGTCTTATATGGTGAGGAGGTCTTTGCTAGTTCGGTATTTTGGCCCTTAGGCTTTGGGAGTGACTCGTAGTCCACTCTCCTTGATCTTGCCCATGCCGAAGAGGCGATTGGGTCTTATGTGGTATCGAGGTCTTCACCAGTTCGGTACTTTAGTGCAATGGTTGCACTGCATCAGCCTCATGACGCCGATCACCCACTCCTACAAGAAGCTACTAGGAGCTCGACCTATGGGGGCAGCATTACTGACTTTAGGTCACTAGCTCGCATGGGAGCCTTGGAAGGCTCGACCAACAAGGGCGTCCATGCAGTCTGTTGACCACCAACTCCCGCGGACGCCACGAAGAGCTCATCTTTGTAGAGGGGACCTCGTGAAGAGGATTGATAAGGCTTTATCCGAGTTGAAATAAAGTTGGTAGAGCTGCTTAGTCTGTTAGCTATCAACTTCCTGCATAGTCTTTGAGTTCATAAAAAATGGAAAGTATAAAGCGAGAGTTTTAGTTTCTAAAAAGTGAGGACTTAGCTTTCTAGAGGAAGATGACTTAGCCTTTTAGAGGATGAGAAAGCTTTTTGTAGCGTTTCCCACAAATGGCACCAAATGATGAATCAATTTTTGGTTAAGTATGATTTTTTGGCTAAGTACCTCGTCATTTGGTCTGCTTCCAAGTGGCCAATGATTCAGGCTGAAGTGAACTTTGGCTGTCGTGCTGAGTTGAGTTGGGCAGGCTAGGTGGTGAGCTGACTATAGTGCCGAGCTGACCAGGTGGCGAGTTGCCTATGAGGTGTCGGGCTGACCAGGTGCCAAGCTGAATTGTGAGGTGCTAGGCTGACCAGGTGTCGGGCTGCCTGGTGGTGAGCTGAATTGATGAGCTTCGTTGCTCTTTAGAGACCTGCAAGGAACCAAATGTCAAAGGACCCGGGGTGGCTAACCCAGCGTGGTTGCTCCAATGCTTAAGTCAGTACTCTCATAGTAGACTGCGAGCTAAAAATCGCAAAGTATGAAAGCTATAACTTGCTTACTTGCCCCTTGTCATTGGGGTTGGTGCCTTTATATAGGCCTTTCTCACGTACCGCCCCCGAGATCTCCGGGAGGTCGTGTCTAACTGGTTCGAGATCCTCGGAGGTAACTGCCATGCACGTTGACCATCTTCCGGAATGAGGGCCAAGCTCCAAGGATTGTGGGGTATGCATGCCGAATTTGTCAACGAGCACGTCTCGTAGGTTGCCAAGTCGGTGCATGTGCCAGGCTGCCAGGCCGCCAGGTTGGACACCATCAACTTCGCACTTCGCAAGTTGTTGCCAAATTGGTTTCGGGTGTCACCTAATTGTTTTGAGGTGCCATGTATCACAATGTCATTGGAGGGAAAAATCTACCCTCATGAGGTGTTAATCCTGATGAAGTTGTTGCTTATGGCGCTGCTGTTCAAGGCTGAATTCTCAGTGGTGGTGAAGGCGGAGAGGAAACAAAAGGTAATGAAATTGCTCTCCTCTGCAACTTCCTTTTATTTTTTTTTTGGGGGGGGAGGGGGGGATGAAATCATGAAATTTCCGTTTGTTCTAAGCATTTTGGTTCTGTTCGTTGCAGACCAAGAAATCTCAGGTTTTCACAACCTACAAAGACCAGCAAACGACTGTGTCGATATCAACGTAGGGAAAAAAAGGATTTTTTTCTTTTTCTTTTTTTTTTTCATTTGAGCAACAGGTTTTGTTAGTTGTTTTTGATAACTCGAGTAGAATGAGAAACTCTTCTTCCTTTTTCCTTATTGTTCTTCCTTTGCAGGGAATGATATATATATATATATATACATAATACACACCTCTCCTAGTTATATGTAAATTCTGGTTCTACCTCTCCTAGTTACATACAAACTTAGGAGGAGATTTATTCCTGAATTCAAGGGATATCCCTTAGTTTTACAGCTCACGCCAATACTCCCCCTCACGTTGGTGCGTACAGATCTTGGATGCCCAACTTGCCAAGTGAGCTGTAGAAGTTTTTACTGGATACAACCTTTGTAAGTATATCTGCCAGCTAGTCTTCAGATTTGACAAAGGGAAATCGAATGGTTCTATCTTCGATATTTTGTTTGATGAAATGCCGGTCCACCTCCACATGCTTTGTTCGATCATGTTGGACGGGATTCTGAGAGATGTCAATGGCAGCCTTGTTGTCGCAGAATAGGTCCATTGTAGAGGTTGGGGGGAAACCAATTTCAGTCATCAGTCTTCTCAACCAGAGTAGCTCACACAGCCCTTTAGCCATTCCTTGGAACTCAGCTTCAACACTTGATAGGGCCACGACCTTCTGTTTTTTACTCCTCCATGTGACCAGATTTCCACCGACGAATGTAAAGTACCCCAAGGTGGATTTTCTATCTGAGACATTTCCAGCCCAATCTGCATCTGTGTAGCCTTCTATCTTTAGATGATCATTTTTAAGAACATGAGTCCTTTTCCAGGTGAGGACTTCAAGTAAGAATCCGCATTACAACATTCATGTGATCTTCGCTTGGGCAGTGCATGAATTGACTTACTACGCTGACGGCGTAGGCGATGTCTGGACGAGTATGGGAAAGGTAAATGAGTTTACCCACCAGCCTTTGGTATCTCTCCTTATTGGTAGGTACTTGGTCCGGGTATTCTCCAAGTCCATGGTTTTGAACGATTGGTGTGTCTACCGGTTTGCACTCCAACTGTCCCACTTCGGAGAGTAAGTCCAAGGTGTATTTCCGTTGGGACAGAAATATGCCTTCCTTTGATATAGCAACTTCAATCCCTAGAAAGTACTTGAGCCCACCTAAGTTCTTCATCTCAAACTCGGTTGGCAATTGCTTCTGCAGTGTTGCTWTTTCTCCTGAATCATTCCCTGTGATAATCATATCATCCACGTATATTATTAGGGCTGTCACCTTTCCTCGTTGGTGCTTCAAAAATAGTGTATGATCTGAATTGCTTTGCTGGAAGCCATATTTTTTCATCGCAAGACTGAACCTCCCAAACCATGCCCGTGGAGATTGTTTTAGTCCATATAGTGCTCGTTGTAGCTTACACACAACTTGGTTATTAGGGTTTCCTGTATAACCAGGTGGGATGTCCATGTATACCTTCTCTTCAAGACCACCATGGAGGAAGGCGTTCTTCACATCGAACTGGTGTAGTGGCCAATCAAGATTTGCTGCAAGAGATAATAAGACTCTGACCGTATTTAGCTTGGCTACTGGGGAGAAAGTCTATTGATAATCTACACCCTGTGTCTGGGTATATCCTTTTGCGACTAGCCTTGCTTTGTATCTCTCGATTGTCCCGTTTGCCTTGTATTTGACGGAAAATACCCATTTACACCCTACCGGTCTTTTCCCTTCAGGCAAGGTGACTAGAGTCCATGTCTTGTTCTTCAGTAGTGCCTCCATCTCTTCTTGTATGGCCCGAGTCCATTTCGGGTTTGTCAAAGCTTATTGGACACTGGTGGGAATATGATTAGAGGACAATTCTTGCACAAATGATTTTAGAGGTTTGGTGAGTCTCTTCGTTTATACATAGTTGGCAATTGGATACTTTGTCCTCCTATCCTCAACATCTGGAGAATATCTGTTTGGTGGTTTGCCACGATTATRCCTGAAAGGTAAGGTGTAGCCAGCCGAAGTATCGTTAGAGCTTGAAGGTGTGGTAGGGGAGGTTACCTCGTGGATGCTCTCACATGCTTCCTGGATATCCTCAGGAGGTGGGCTTTCCGGTATTGGCGAGGTTGGAGTCTCTACTTCTTCTGCTGGTAAAGGCGGCGATGCCGACGTTGAGGTCTCTGTAGATATTTCTGGTGTAGTCTCTGTAGGTGTCTTACCGGTTGCTTCATTGACCACCATTTCTGTTGAAGCACTCGTATTCGGCCAGTCGGGTAAAAACCAGTTTTGTTCTTCACTTTGACTCTCCCCCTGAAAAGAAGAATTGGTTGTGGAAGGAGAGTAGAAGGTTTTAGATTCCAGAAAGGTGACATAGGTACGGTGGGTGATTGGGTCATAACATCGGTACCCTTTCTGGTGTAGCGCATACCCCAAGAATATGCATCAAGCTGCCCGTGGATCCAGTTTTGTACATTGATTTGGATGTAGATGCACAAACGCCACGCAACCAAAAACTCGAGGTGGAATCATCAAAACAGAGGGCAATGAGACATGAGATGAAAGAGCTCGTAATGGTGTTTTAAACTATAAGACCCGTGATGGCATTCGGTTAAGGAGGTGCACGGCGGTAGCAATAGCATCAGCCCAATGTCGTTTAGGTACATGTGCTCCAAGTAACAGGGCGCGAGCAGTTTCGAGTATGTGCCGGTTCTTCCTTTCAGCAATGCCATTCTGCTGTGGAGTTTGGGGGCATGAAGTGTCATGAAGTAATCCATGGACCCGAAAGTAATCTTAGAACCGTTGATTCATGTATTCCCCACCATTATCAGACCGGAGTACCTGGATCTGTGATTTGAACTGAGTCTTCACCATTATATGGAAGGATTGAAAGCCGGTCAACACTGCATCTTTATATTTTAGCAGATATAACCATGTCATGCGAGTGCAATCATCAACAAAGATTACAAACCATCGGAATCCAGAAACTGTAGTCACTGGGGATGGCCCCCACACATCCGAGTGAATCAAAGCAAATGGAACTTGACTTTTATTCATACTTAAGGGATAGATGGTTCTATGACTCTTAGCTATGGTTCTATGACTCTTAGCTAGGATGCAAGAGTTACATTGAAAAACATGCGGCTGTATATCTGAAAATAGCTCCGGAAATAAATGTCTCATATAACTGAATGATGGATGTCCTAACCGGCGATGCCAAATCCAAATCTGTTGTTCCTTGGTGCTACTTTGATGATGTGTATGATGTGCTTGACCCGTGCTAAGATCATCCATGTAGTAGATCCCCCCTTGCCTAGTACCATGCCCAATTATCTCCTTGGTGAGAATATCCTGAAGAAGACAGAAAGTGGGATAAATGAGCACAACACAATTCAGATCAGAGGAGATTTGACTAACAGATAGTAATTTATGGGAGAGCGAGGAAACAAGCAAGGTGTTTTTCAAGGATATCATAGGTGACAAGGTCACAATGCCTGCTCCTGTGACTTAAGAGATTGCCCCATTGGCATTAGCAATTGTAGTCCGTCTTGGTGGTGAAGTCTTTGAAAAATCAGTAGCATCATAGGTCATGTGGTCAGTAGCTCTTGAGTCAAGTATCCATGCCCTGTTATCAATGGTCTTGTTGGGAAGATTGTTACCTGAATCCGAGAGGTGAACTTCTCCCTGTGGTGTGAATGAGAGTTGAGATTTTGTTGTAACTGTTGCAGCCTTACCACTAGTTTCAGCCTTGTCTTGACGTTTCCGAGCTTGGAGTTCATGCCACCAGTCGGGATAGCCATGTAGCTTGAAGCAGTTCTCCCGGGTATGCTTTGAGTTGCCACAATGACAACATTTAGTACCACTAGAAGATGCTCGAGATTTAGAGGACGTACCAGATTTTTTGCTGCTTGCAGGCAGAGAGCCCGTTGAAGAGGGTGTAGGTTGCCCAGTCTTAACACCTTTAGAGGCCAAAACTGATCCTGGAGTTTCAATATGGTTGCCGGTTATCATGACCCTCTGTCGGATAGCTTCTCTCCGAACATGTGTGTAAGCTTGTTCAATAGTGGGAAACGGATGCATTTGGAGTACATTTGCCCGAATCTTATCTAGTCTGTCATCAAGGCCATCCAGGAAGATATACACTCTCTCCTCTTGAAGGAGAGTATTGTACCGTTGAATATCCATCGCACACTCCATCGGATTCGGACGGCGAAAATCAATTTCTCTCCACAATCCTTGGAGATCATTATCTCTCCTCTTGAAGGAGAGTATTGTACCGTTGAATATCCATCGCACACTCCATCGGATTCGGACGGCGAAAATCAATTTCTCTCCACAATCCTTGGAGATCATTATAGTACTTTTCAAGAGACCCTCCAGACTGGCGCAAGCGGGTCACACGGTGCCGGAGATCGTATACTTGTGAGGTATCACTGCCATCAAAGTACGTAGTAGCCACAAAATCCCACACCATCTTTGTTGTAGGGAATCAAATGAAGTTACCAATGAAGGATACGTCCATGGAGTTAATTAACCAGCCTTTGACAATAGCATTGTCGGTGTGCCACCTTCGAAAGGTTGGGTCAGTCTGTGGAGGCTAAGGAAGTTCGCCATTAATATATCCCAGTTTGTCTCTGCCAGAGATATACATCTCAACAAGTTGGGACCAAAGGGCATAGTTGGTGCTGTCCAACTTAATACCGATCTGAGCGGTGGAGGTTTCTGCAGTTGAGATTGGTCTGTGCAGAAGTTCAGTCATTCTGGTGGTCAATTCAGTGAGAGTAGGAGTAGGTCGTTGTTCTCCAAACGGATCTGAGGTTTCCGAATCAGACATGATTGTGCCTGCCGAAGGGTGTTCTTACCGATGGTGTAGCGGTAGTAGAAGGAAGTCAGCAATCTCCCCCAACGCTGAGTGTCGGGGAACGGTGTTCGGTCGTTGCAGATCGCGAAGAGACAGGTGGATTGCA
>NW_010729107.1:3268332-3352522 GCF_000365185.1 Nelumbo nucifera
AGCCACCGGCGACCATGGCGGAATCACAGTAGATGAGGGCTGCCCTTAGCAAGAGTTTGCAGCAACAATATCAGTGGGTTGCAGCGGCAGTAGCATCGTCGACCACGATGAGGCGGCGAGATTGCAGCAGAGCACCTGCCGGTCTTGCAATGACAGTAATAGTAGCCAACCACCGGGGTCCGCAGTGGGGTTGATAGTTCTGGATAGATCCACTGCCAGAGTTGCAGTGGTAATGGTAGCGGATAGAGCCACCGCCGGACTTGCAGCGGTAATAGCAGCGGTCACAGCAGCGGCCACCTCCCGACGACCAAGATTTCGCAGTGATCAGGACCTGCAGCGGAGATAGCAGCGGTCACCTCCCGATGACCAAGATTTCGTAGCGACCAGGATTTGCGGCGATAATGGCAGCGGTCACCTCCCGGCAACCAAGATTTCGCAGCGATCAGGACCTGCAGCGGAGATAGCAACGGTCACCTTCCGATGACCAAGATTTCACAGCGACCAAGATTTGCAGCGGTAATAGCAGTGGATAGAGCCACTGCCGGCAACCAAGATTTCGCAGCGATCAGGTCGTTGAGTTTATCACGGATCGGTATGCTCTGATACCATGATAACTCGAGTAGAATGAGAAACTCTTCTTCCTTTTTCCTTATTGTTCTTCCTTTGCAGGGAATGAGATATATATAATTTATATATATAAATTCTGGTTCTACCTCTCCTAATTACATACAAACTTAAGATGAGATTTATCCCTGAATTCAAGAGATATCCCCTAGTTTTACAGCTCACGCCATTAGTTTTGGCAGAATTGATTGAAGGGAAAAAAAATTCAGGTCTACGAAGGTGAGAGGAGCCTGACCAAGTCTGAGAGCATTAAATGACGGGCCCAGATCTTACAATTTTATATCTGAAAATACATTTCAAATCCAATACCAAATGAGCTTGACTTCTGAAAAGTTAATATTTCAGACGTACCTCTAAAACGAGTGATCAAACGCCGCCTTAGTCTAAACCCGAAAACCTTGTTCCCCTTTCTATCTCTAGCTTTCCTTCCCCCTCCGCTCTCCCTCTCACGAGCTACCTCCGTCCACCGCCCCCGCGATGCACACACATTCTCTCTCTCTGTTGTTTCTTGGGTAGAGGGTATTGAATTCATAGACTTTGGTTTGATTCTTGGCTTGATTACTTTTCAGCTGTTCTTCTCTAACTCTGTATGATTTTAAATATTTCAGTTCATATGGTTTGCATCAAGATGACAAGGCCAGAGCGAGAGAAGCGAATTTCTTCTCTAATTCTTTGTTTCTCTTGCTCTCCCATTCGATGCACTCTCCTCCCTTTCTTTCTCTTGCTCTCCCCCTGCCTCTCTATTATTGTATTTTTTATGAAATTTGTTTCCAGTTGATCATAAAAAATGACTTTTCGTTGAGCAATGAATTTGCATCCAAAATATCTTTTTCGATGATTAATTATTCCATTGAATACGTTTGGCCCATGTTCTCATCAGCATTTTGATCTAACCTGGATCTCTCATGTGCAAGTGAAGGCAGTTCAATCCTATGCCGAAGCTTGCTACAGATACAGTCTGGAATTACATGAGAAAGAAGATATTGCGGAGGAAATTGCACGGTTGAAGAGTGGGATCAGCACTTTGCCTGATGCAAAGAAATCAGTGATAGGTGTTTCGCAACAACTTGTAGATTCAGTTACTAGATTAGAAGCTAATTTAAATTGCAATCTGGAGAGAGCTGTGAAGGAGAACGATAGAGTTTATTTTATGAGAGTCCCTGCGGCAAATACCCTGCCACCTCTTCCAGCAGCTTCACAAGTCAAGTCCACATCATGAACGATATCTTGGATGCAAGCAAAGAGAAGATGCATGTCTTTCCTTTCTGTCGTTCTCTCCCTACCTCCTCCACCGCCGATAACCGGTGCTTGATGAGGCGTCAGAGTTTGCAGCGGCATCGATGGTCTGGTCAGTGTTGGGTTGACAATTTAGAGGAAGAGAAAAGAAGAAAAAGGGAGAGAGCGAAGGAAAAGAAGGGAGGAGAATGCATCGAATATTGATTAAACATGGGCGGGTGTTCAAATTTTAACAATGAATAACTTATTCACGTCGTCAGGAACGCCAGTTAAATATCAAGTCTGTAGAGGTTTTTCTGCATCGTCGGGAACGCCCGTTAAATATGTGCTTTAACAACGTGGGTCTGATTACCACTTACCACTTACCACAAAATGTGTTGATTCTTGATTGGGCTAAAAGTTAAAGTCAGGTTAGAGTTGAAAAAGTTAATCTATGTTAGAATGACCCAAAACCAAATTAATATTAATGTGACAATCAGGAATGACCCGACCTAATTATACTTGCCAATGAGAATAACAATTTAGAAACTTTATTTTGATAATATAATATGTGTTTTTAACAATAATTAATTAATGTACTATTTATAAAATTTATTCTTTTAGACATTAAATAAAACATTTACAAAAAAAAATCTTTATATTATTAATTATATAATTGGTTCGGATCTTAATCGATTCAAAACAGTAAAAACCAGTCTCAAGCCATTATTAATTGTGATAAAACCACATAGCCAAACCAACATAAATGGTTCAGTCGGTTCAAATTTGTCGAATAAACTAAATCCATTAACATTCCTATCTACTAAATATTATTTTGCAATGCATGGGTTTTGATATATTGCTAAAATATATCATATGGATTCTACATAGTCCATTTTACCAATCGAGCGAAGAAGGCAACAAAAATTGGATCAATATTGACCCATTTCAATGTACCCACATTGAACAATATCAATGTGTTTCTGCACTATTGCAGGTAATTCTACCAAATATATGATCCGTCTCTTGGATGATTGTGCCCTTACCTATCCATTAAACAATACCAATATACAATGATATAACTTATGGCTAGACCAATTCGTTTATAGTTGACTGACAACATTTCAATGTACCCGATTTAGCTTGGTTTTGACATGTTAATTTTATTAATAATTAATTATATTATTATTTATAATAGTGGATTATAAATTTATAAAAATGTTAACACAAAAAATTATAATTTTAAATTTCATTTATGATTAATTATTAATAATACTATAATCATTAAAATATCACTAAAAGGATGAAAATTGATTTAGTTATGATTTAAAATAAATGATTAATAAATTTACAATTAATAAAATAAATTATAATTTTAAACTTACAATAAACAAAAATACAGTATTTATTAGTTTAAAATCCATTTAAAAATAATTACTTTAATAAGCCTATAAAATAAATCAATGAATTTTAAAGTTAATTAATTATTAAATTTAATTAATTGGATTGGAGTTAGATTGCTTTTGCCTGATTGGGAATGCTCCAAGGACCCTTTTGCTTCACTTTTCCTTCACAAAGTTTCTACATTGCGTTGGTCCCGATTAAAACTAATATTTATTAATTTTAAATTACTTTTATTTAATACAATAAGAACTAATAATATAGACTCAGATTGGCTTGACCCAATTAGAAATGTCATAAGCTCGTTATGCTTCAATTTCAAATAATATTTGTACTCGAGTCAGTTCAATTTTGGTTTGTTTACAAATAGCCAAACTAGAAATAACCTAAAGTTAAAAATTATTTTACCAAAGTTGATTAGTTTGCATCGCATGGGTCTCTACTAGCATGCAAATAAGAAGACATTTCAGATTTAGGTCTTGATTAATAATGGGAATGGGATTAATACTCTCTCTTCTGAACTAGACCCGTCCCATCGATAACTTTATTAATAGACTTGGATTCTTATTTTAGAAATAAAACCTACTTTTCTTTTATCAATTTTATCTTTCATGCTGATATGCTACTTGGCAAGTTAATGGATCTTAGATATTATATATAGTCAAGATCTTGTCCCTTTCCCCACCCCACCTGGCTGTATGATATGTAAACTTGATGTTGTAAAGGTAAGATATGCATGGGAAGAGCTTTTTGATCAATCAAAATTCCACTTGTATAATATCAATTGATTAATCTTTTTTGATAATTATATGGTATCGATTGATTGATATTAAGTTCTATAGCAATCTGTTTTGGGTATCATACTTGGACTCCAATAATTTGAAATTAACCCTAACCAATGTCTTGTGACTCATCATTTATTATCTTCTCTCTCTTATGTGGAATAATTTGATTGTAGAAGGGGGGGGGAGAGAGAGAGAGAGAGAGAGAGTTTTAGAAAGAAACATGAGTTTCAACACCCAATTTTTGCTCAGTCCCTTCACCCTACTACTTTATACCCTCCTTTTAAACCCAAAATCCTAGAATCACAATCAGATCAATTTGAAAACTTTACAAAGCCAATAATCTCTCTTTTGACATAATCCATAGAACAAATGAAAAAACCTCGATATCAACATCAACATCCTATCAAATATGGCCTACATACTTAGGAAACTATAAATTAGTCAAATCCCAATTCATCATGCCAACTTCCTTTCTAACGGCTCTGGTCCAACACATCCATCGCCTCAAAATCATTAGGATACAATCAACTAATGAATTGCACTGCAAGTCTAGAACAACCAACATCAAAAACATCAAAATCTCATTTTGATGGCCCTGAATGATTATCGAGATTAACCATATCCTTCTTAGATCAGAATCATCCACTTGACTCCTCACCCTAATCCATGCATATCTACCAAATTGTAGCTCAAAATTCTCCCGTTTGACTCCCATCAAGCCTATATCCTATTTCAACAAATCTCATTAATTGAAGCTTACCATCCATCATCCTAACTTCATATGACCAATCAGACCTTACCATTGTATTCGGAGATCCAAAAAACCCCAGCACGTCAAATTTCATGATCAAACACCTCCATTTGACCATTAAAAAAGTAAGATTCTATTTTAGACCTTTCTATTGATGGAAAAACCATAAGCTAAGACCATGATCTGAACTAAATTTTTTAGTCCATTCCTCTGATCAAAGATTCATAGCTTCCATCAGATTTAGAATGATCAAAAGTGCCTACCCGCCAATTTCCATCCCAAAATTTCATTGTTTAACCCTTTATCAAACCAAGATCCTATTTTGACAAATCTCATTGATTCGAACTTGTCAGACATAGATCTTAATCATCTCGATCCTATTTGACCAATCAGACATCACCACTGTGTTTAGAGACTCAAAAAACCACAGCACATCAAATTTTACATCCTAATTCATCTGTTTGATCATTGAACTAAAAAGATACCATTTTGATGTATCAGATTGAATCGCCACATCAGTAGTCCCAACCTAGGACCTCAAGAGGGTAGGGACTGATGCCAACCCTTTACCTAACCCATTAGAACACCTAGACCAATGAAATTGAGCATAATAGACCCCAAAACCAAAAAACTTAAAGGTACCCCCATTGAAAGCTAAGAAAAGACAAAACTGCATTTAGAAATTCATTAAATTTATATTTTCTACCACTAACAGCCCCAAATACGAAACTGCCATAGTAGGCACGTCTCAAGCTCCCATGTACACAAGAAACCCATGAAAACCATCCCCATATCGAAGAAAACATTTCACCAAAGAAGAAATCTTATTTGAATACCTTTTTCTTTGAAGAATCCTTACCTATTTTTGTGAAAAAAATTTCTTGAAACCCAATGTGATTGTTACGAATTTTAGATCTCTTGCTCTCCATTTCTCTATAAATATTGATCCAACTCGAGTTTAAAGGGAGGTCCTTAGAGAGAGAAAAAGGGACAAGGAGAGAAAGAAAGCCAGAAATGAGGACATGGAAGAGAGAAGAAAGCTTTCTCCTAGCCCATATACTACTTCCTCCTACTCACATGAAATTTGAAGGTACTCTGAACCTTATATTCCAAACTCGTCTCCTCCAATTTCAAGCGAATGTTGTTGCAATTAGAAGCACTCCCTGGCTTAAGAACCCATTTAAACTTCACTTTATCTCATCCATAATCTACTAGAAAACTTTTGACAAGGTATATACGAAAGGTAATTCTTTCACTTTAACTTTTAAATTTGATTTCGTAATATCTGTTTTTTTAGTTTTTCTAGGTTGCTTGAAGTTCTGAAATGTTGGATAACCATCGTTTGCAATTTCTTTTTGACTAAGAATAGAGGCAAAAAGGTAAGGGACTTAGGAAATCAGTACCTAAGACTTGATAACATCACCTCAAAATCAGTCTTAGTAGAAATTGAAAGCATGTTCCTCTATATTTAAGAAATTCCTACAACCATTTTTATTTTTCCTCATTAGAAATCGAGCTTGAACAACTCCCATATTGAGTTGCTACAGCAATTTGGAGAGAGGGGTGTCTAATACCTTTCCTCTCCCAATCCTTGGAACCCAGAATCTCTTAGTTACGTGCTTTTTCCCATAGAGAATGGAATCACTATCAAAGACAAATCATTTTTTTTTTGAATCTGGAAATAATGGCCAATTTCCTCTAAAAATAGTGGGTGGTGACTCCATTTCTTTGAGCCAGCCATTAGCTTTTTGGAGCTCTTAGTGAGGGTTAATTGAAAATACCCTCCTCCACCAAAGTATTTTAAATGCACTAAGGGGGATGAGAGGGGGTGAGATCTCAATTCCTCAACATTTCCTTCAATCCAAGGACCACTGTGGACATACTCATAATCCTCAACTAAGCGTGAAACTTGCATCCAAACTCTCCTTGCCTACAATGAAACATTCTCAAAGAGAAAGGCACATTTTGCCTTCCAAATGCACCACAATGTGAACAAAATTTCAGCTACCACACTATAGTTCTTATTATTGCCTGCTTGCTCAAACAACCAGTGAACCCAGTCTCTAAAGGTGCATTGGACCAAATTTTATCTTTTGGAGAGTTTAGATCTGAACCACACTCTCACCAAGAAAAACACATTTAAGGAATAAGTGTTTTACTGATTCCTCCTACATTTCACAAAGTGGACAACTGGGATCCACATTCTTGCTCTGAGCAACAAAAATGGGTATGAAGCGGTAACGCTCCAACTAGACAACACCATGCAAAGAGCTGCACTCTCGGTGGTAGTCCTTTTAAGGCCCACAATCTTCTCCAGGTCTGATTTGAAGCTAAGGAGGAAGATAAGGCCACCCCCCGTTCATCATTTCTTTATACACAGAATTGACTTTAAAATCCCCGTTGGTTGTTTTGATCCAAACCAATTTAACACTAATTCTTCCCCTGTAAAGGCATAGCAGTATCTTCTTTATTGCATTCCCCACAAACGTATAAAACAAAAGTAATAATTTCTGCTCATCCCACTTTCTGGTTATTGGATTATTAGAATCGCTACTCTCATGTCTTACATTCCCTCTACTACTGTGGATGAGGTGAAGGTGGGAAGATTGGTATCCAAGGATCCTTCCAAATCTTAATGTCTTGCCCATTACCAACAATACAACATGCTCCCACTGATGAGTTTCCTCATTGCACAGATAACCTTTCAAGTAGTAGACGCAATTGAGGGACACCGTGCCTCCTAGAAATTGCCGTTAGGGCTGCATTTGGAAATGATGCAAATATATGTGAATGTAAATATGTAGAGTGTAAAACGGTTTATATAAATTGCAAAATTGGGTTAGTTTTGCATTAACTAATTTATCTTCTTACCAAACAGATTTTTAGTTGTAATGAATGCAAACATGAAGTCCAATAAAGCATATGTTTTTTTATCAAAATCCCACTTGAATGCAAATTTATTTCTTTGTTATTGATGTACTTTTACATCTTATTATCAATGTAAATATGCATTTGTTTGTCATTTGTCAATGCAAAAATATAATGTTGCCAAACACAAACAAAAATGAACCAGAATGCAAATTTACCTTGAACCGGGATTTATACTTCATTTGCACCGTTTCTAAATACAGTGTTGGGATATTAGTCCCTAGCCCACCTTTGATAGTTGTGCTAGATTGTTTCTTTTAGTAATTTTAATCCCTAATCCACCTTTATCTTTTGGTAGAGTAAAGTCAGACCACACTTTCAAATAAAGATGAGGTAAGTTATTAGTGAAACCCCACCAAAATTCTTGGATTATTGCATCAATTTGGGCATACACATTTGAAGAAATCAGACTTGTACTCATGTGGTATACCGGGATAGCCGATAGGGTGGATTTGATTAGGACTAATTTCTCGACATGGTATAGCAATTTGGATTTCCACCCACTAATTTGGATTTAACTTTTTCCACTATATACTTCTGCAAATCCTTTTTATTCCTTCTAATGAACAGGGGACTTCCTAGATATTTGTTAGTTTTTTTCATGGTGCTAAGATCAACTGCTGATGATGTCAATGAACATTAGGACTGTAATAAATTGTTGATTTCTGGTAGTTGACTAGTTGTCCAGATCAGATACAATACAAATCAAGTGCATCTCTAATCTGTTGGATTTCCGTGGAATTTTCTTGTCAATAAATGACAATGTCATTTGCAAACATCAGGCTGACTGCCATGTTGTTCCTTCCCACCTTGAGTCCTTTGATAAGGGCCTGACTTTGCATTACATTTAACATTATGGAGAGCACTTCAGCCATAATGATGAAAAGGAAGGGATATAACGGAGAACATTGTCGGAGTCCCCGGACAACATTGTGGGTATCCCATTGATCAACACTGCAATGGATGTTGTTTCTATTTGTAATTTAATTAAATCACAAAAATTAGATGAGAAATTCATACCTTGAAAAACTTGACTTAAAAAGGACCACTCCACCTTGTCATATGCCTTGGCCATATATTGAAAGGGGGTAGAGATGGAGGAAAAAGGGGGTGGAGATGTGGCATTAAAGAGACGATCGGGAATGGATAAGGGAGAAAAAGAAAAAATTAAGGAGAAAGCAAGGAAAGGGGGAATGGAAGAAAGAGAGGGCTACTGACATGGGACCTAATTGCTTTATAATATAGTATAGATAATGTATGTGTGTAAATATTAATAAATATTAAAATTAATAAATTTTTTTAGTGTAACATTAATAAGATACTCTTAGAGCACATTAACTTGTATCGAATATGTTTAATAGCAAAACTTATTAATCTTATTTGGTAATTGACTGACCCCCAAGTTTGAAAAGTGATAACATTTATATCTATATTTATACTATATAATATTGATATTTTATTTTGTTCGTATAGGTCATAAAAATTAAATCAAAATATTTTATAACATCATATGAGATTGATACTAATAAAGCAACAACCCAAATGTTTTAGTCTTTAAATATTATAATAAATTGAGACATTTAACGAAATATATACATCCCGTGAATTTCGGTAAATATCACTTGATTGATTATCACATTTATGATATCGATACATTGGCTAAAGTTTTTTCGGTACCTATGTTTTTCTCTGGTATCATAATTGTGAGCTTCGGGAAGCTTGTGGTTGGCTCAAAGAAATGGAGTTGCCACCCATGTTTAAAGGAAATAGGTCCTCATCTTTAGATTTGAAAATTCAATTTATTGGCCTTGATAGTGACTCCATTCTCCTTGTAAAAAGCACACAACCAAGAGATTCTAAATTTGAAAGGATTGGGAGAGGGAAGGTATTAGACACCCCTCTCTCCAAGCTATTGTAGCATCCTAAAACCAGAATTGTTATGATCAATTTCCAACGGAAAACAACAATGAAAAGTGATGTAACCGTTCCTAGTCACGTATCAATTTTTTTGTGATGTATCAATTTTTTGGCTAAGTACCTCGTCAGTGACGTCTGCTACCAAGTGGCCTGTGACTCAGAGGCTGAAATGGAGCTCCCTAGTGGCGAGCTACCTAGTGGCGAACTACCTGGTAGTGAGCTGCCTGGTAGCGAACTGCCTTGTGGTGAGCTACCTTGATGAGCTACTTGGTGGTGAGCTACCTGGTGGTGAACTGCCTTGTAGTGAGCTACTTGGTGGCGAACTGCCTTGTGGTGAGCTACCTAGTGGCGAGCTGCCTGGTGCCGAGCTGCCTGGTGGCGAGATGCTTGGGAGGTGCCGGGCAGGTGCCGAATTGACCGGGTGCCGAGCTGGGCAGGTTAGGTGACAAGCTTCCTTGCTCTTTAGAGTCCTGCAAGGAACCAAATGTCAAAGGACCTGGGGTGGCTAACCCGGCGAGGTCGCTCCGATGCTTAAGTCAGTACTCTCATAGTATATTGCGAGCTAAAAATCATAAAGTATGAGAGCTAGAATATGCTTACTTGCTTACTTGCCCCCTATGTCATTGGGGTTGGTGCCTTTATATAGGCATTGTTTGGCATGGGCTTCACGCACCGTATCCGAGATTTTTGCGAGGTCGTCTAAGTGGTTCGAGATTCCTGGAGGCAACCGCCATGCACGTTGACCACCCTCCGAAATGTTCGATACGTGGACCAACTTCCAAGGATCGTGGGAGTGTTGGGATATGCATGTTGAATTCGTCGGCGAGCACGTCTTGTAAGTCGCCAGGTCGGTGCCTGGGCTAGGTTGCCAGCTCATGCTTGTGCTAGGTCGCGCCTGTGCTAGGTTGCCAGCTCGTGCTTGTGCTAGGTCGTGCCTGTGCCAGCTCGTGCCTGTGCCAGGTCGCGCCTGTGCCAGGTCGCGCCTGTGCCAGCTCGTGCCTGTGCCAGGTCGCGTTTGTGCCAGCTCGTACCTGTGCCAGGTCGCGTTTGTGCCAGCTCGTTCCTGTGCTAGGTCTCTCCTATGCCAGCTCATGCCTGTGCCAGGTCGCGCCTGTGCCAGGCTGCCAGCTCGCGCCTGTGCCAGGCTGCCAGCTCATGCATGTGCCAAGCTGGCAGCTCGTGCCTGTGCCAGGTCGCGTCAGGGCCAGGTCGTGCCTGTGCCAGGCCACCAGGCCGCCAGGTGGGACACCATCAACTTTGCTAAAGCAAGTTGTTGCCAAAGTGGTTTCGGGTGTCACCTAGTTGTTCTGAGGTGCCATGTGTCACAATATCATTGGAGGGCCAAATCTACCCTCATCATTTGCCCCCCACTCCCGAGTCGAAAGTAACTTAGCGAAGGGAGTAGATTTCTCCTTTTGGCCGGAATGAATAATTCGATGAGCTCATAAGCGTTGATTCAATTCCTTAAGCTCTGGGAGTGACTCGCAGTCCACTCCTTGATTTTGCCCATGCCGAAGAGGCGGCTAGGTCTTATATGGTGAGGAGTTCTTCGCTAGTTCGGTATTTTTTCCCTTAGGCTCTAGGAGCGACTCGTAGTTCACTCTCCTTGGTATTTGATTTTGCCCATGCCGAAGAGGCGACTGTGTCTTATGTGATATTTTATCCCTTAGGCTCTGGGAGCGACTCGTAGTCCACTCTCCTTGACTTTTCCCGTGTCAAAGAGGCGACTGGGTCTTGTAACGAAGCCTCTTATCAGTTCATCAATTCACGCCTGGTCAGGCCGCTAGGTCGGCGCCCGCGCCAGGTAGCGGCAGGTTAGCACATGTGCCAGGCCGCTAGGCCACACGCAGGCCGCGCCAGGCCACGCCAGGCCGCACGCTGGCCACCGGGTTGGCGCCTTAGAGCTATGATTGTGCTGCATCAACCTCGTAATGCCGGTCACCCACTCCTACAAGAAGTTACTAGGAGCTCGACCTTCGGGGGAAGCACTACTAACTTTGGGTCGCCAGCTCACACGGGAGCCTTGGAAGGCTCAACCAACAAGGGTGCCCATGTAGTCTGTTGGCCGCCAACTCCAACGGAAGCCACAAAGAGCTCATCTTTGTAGAGGGGACCTCACCAAGAGGACTGATGAGGTTTTATCTGAATTGAAGGTAAAGTTGGTAGAGCTGCTTAGTCTGTTAGCTCCTTGCATAGTCTTTGAGTTCATAAAAAAATGGAAACTATAAAGTGAGAGCTTTAGTTTCTAAAAACTGAGGACTTAGCCTTTTAGAGGATGAGAACTTAGCTTTTTGTAGCATTTCCCACAGATGATGCCAAATGATGTAACCGTTCCTGGTCACGTATCATTGTTTTTTGTGATGTATCAATTTTTTGGCTAAGTAACTCGTCAGTGACGTCTTCTCCCAAGTGGCCTGTGACTCAGAGGCTGAAGTGGAGCTCCCTAGTGGCGAGCTATCTGGTGGCGAGCTACCTAGTGGCGAACTGCCTGGTAGTGAGCTGCTTGGTAGCGAACTGCCTTGTGGTGAGCTACCTTGATGAGCTACTGGGTGGTGAGCTACCTGGTGGCGAACTGCCTTGTGGTGAGCTACCTAGTGGTGAACTGCCTTGTGGTGAGCTGCCTGGTGCCGAGCTGCCTATGAGGTGCCGGGCAGGTGCCGAACTGACCAAGTTCCGAGCTGGACAGGTTAGGTGACGAGCTTCCTTGCTCTTTAGAGTCCTGCAAGGAACCAAATGTCAGAGGACCCGGGGTGGCTAACCCAGCAAGGTCGCTCCGATGCTTAAGTCAATACTCTCACAGTATACTGCGAAGTAAAAATCATAAAGTATGAGAGCTAGAATATGCTTACTTGCTTACTTGCCCCCCTATGTCATTGGGGTTGGTGCCTTTATATAGGCATTCTTTGGCATGGGCTTCACGCACCATATCCGAGATTTCCGTGAGGTCGTCTAAGTGGTTCGAGATTCCCGGAGGCAATCGCCATGCACGTTGACCACCCTCTGGAACGTTCGATACATGGGCCAACTTTCAAGGATAGTGGGAGTGTTGGGATATGCATGCTGAATTCGTTGGAAAGCACGTCTTGTAAGTCGCCAGGTCGGTGCCTGGGCCAGGTTGCGCCTGTGCCAGCTCGTGCTTGTGCCAGGTCGCACTTGTGCCCTCGTGCCTGTGCCAGGTCGTGCTTGTGCCAGCTCGTGCCTGTGCCAGGTCGCGCCTATGCTAGCTCGTGCCTGTGCCAGGTCGCTCCTGTGCCAGCTCGTGCCTGTGCAAACTCGTGCCTGTGCCAGCTCGCGCCTGTGCCAGGCTGCTAGCTCGCGCCTGTGCCAGGCTGCCAGCTTGCGCCTATGCCAGGCTGCTAGCATGTGCCTGTGCTAGGTCATGCCAGGGTCAGGCCACTAGGTGGGACACCATCAACTTGGCTAAGGCAAGTTGTTGCCAAAGTGGTTTCGGGTGTCACCTAGTTGTTCTGAGGTGCCATGTGTCACAATATAATTCTGAGCTTTGAGAAGCTTGTGGTCGGCTCAAAGAAATGGAGTTGCCACCCATGTTTAATGGAAATAGGCCCTCATTTTTAGATTTGAAAATTCAATTTATTGACCATGATAGTGACTCCGCTCTCCTTGTAAAAAGCACACAACCAAGAGATTCTAAATTTGAAAGGATTGGGAGAGGGAAGGTGTTAGACACCCCTCTCTCTAAGCTACTATAGCATCCTAAAACCAGAATAATTAGGATCAATTTATAATGGAAAACAACAATGAAAAGCGTTACTTAGAACTCTAAAGATTAGGTGAGAATGCTCCTGACTTTACCCAAAATTGATTTGAAGTGATATTATCAGATCTTAGGTACTAATTTCCCTAACACCCTCGCCTCTTTACCTCTTTTTATCAATCTAGATAAAACTGGAAATGCAAGTTTCCCATGGTTTCTGAACCTCAAGTAACCCAGAACTAAATTGAAAATAGAGATTGATGAATCATTTACAAAAAAATAATGGAATGAGAGACCTATCATTTTTGTACAACTTTGACAGGAGTTTTTCAGCAATGGGAATAAGTTTAAAGAAGTTTGAATGAGATACTGGGGTGGATGGTGCGCTTTTTGGTTTCAAATCTTACAACTGAAAATAGAGGGGTGGGTTTGAAGTTTGATCTTCAAGGACTTTGTAATTTTAGGAAAATGAAAGCATTACTAAGGTTGGAGAAATGCTCTTTTTCTCCTCTCTTTTTAGATTTCTCTCCCAAGGTTCTCTCTCTTTTGAGCTCAAGTTGGATCAGTATTTATAGAGAAAGGAAAGAGGAGAATTCATCTAATCACAAGGCTTGGGCTTCAAGAAAGCTTTTACAAGAGAATGGGCAAGGATTTTTCAAAAAAAAAAGGTAATTATTCAACTTTTTGTTTTGGGTGAAAGATTGTCTTTGATTTGGGGGTGGTTTTCACGGGTTTTGTGCGTTCAATGGGAGCTTAGGGCCTGGTTGTCATGGAAGTCTCGTATTTGGGGCTGTTAGTGGTAGAAAATATAAATTGAATGAACTTTTAAATGTACTTTTGTCTTTTCTTAGTTTTAAGTGGGGGTATCTTCGGGTTTTTGGGCTATTAGGCTCAATTTCATTGGTCTAGGTGTTTGAACAGGTCAAGAAAGGGTCTGACATCAGCCATCTCCCTTTTGAGGTTTCAGGTTGGGACAAATGAGGTAGCAGTTTGATCTGGCGTGCCAAAATAACATCTTTCTAGTTAAACGGTTAAATGAATGAATTAGGATGTGAAATTTGACGTGTTGGGGTTTTTTTGGGTCTCTAAACGCAGTGGTGAAGTCTGATTGGTCAAATAGGGTTGGAATGATGGAGATCTATGGCTAACAAATTTGGATCAATGAGATTTGTTGAAATAGAATCTTTATTTGATGAAGGGGGAATTTTGGGCTGAAATTTGGTGGATAGGTATTTTTGAACGTTCTGAATCTAATGGAAGTAATGGATCTTTGATCAAATGTTTGGTTTGGGTTAATGGGTTATCAGCTAACAAGATGGTCTGAAATGGAATCTTACTTTTTTAATGATCAAATGGAGGAATTTGGTTATGAAATTTGATGTACTAGAGTTTTTCGGGTCTCTAAACACAGTGGTGAGATCTGATTGGCCAAATAAGGTCAAGATGATGGAGATCTATGGCTGAAAATTTTGGATAAATAAGATTCGCTTAAATAGGATATAGGCTTGATGGTAGGTCAAACAAAGGAATTTTGTGATGAAATTTGGTGGGTAGGCATTGATTAAGGTGAGGAATCAAGTGGATGGTTTTGGTCTAGGAAGGAAATGGTTAATCTAGGTTTTCTAAATCTAATTGTGTAGGGCCATCATAATAGAATTTAGTCGCTTTTTGGGGTTGATCGTTGTAGGATTGCAATAGGATTCACTAGTTGATTGTATCCTAATGAACTTGAGGTGATGAATGCATTGGATTAGGGCCGTTAGAAAGGAAGTTGGCATGATGAATGGTGGATGTGTGACTAATTTATAGTTTCCTAAGTCTTCCATATTTGATTGGATGTTGATGTTGATCTCGATGTTTTCATTTATCCTGCAGATTGTGTCAAAAGATAAATTTTTGGCTTTATAAAGTCTCAATTTGATTTGGTTGTGATTCAAAGTTTTGGAGCCTAAAAGGAGGGTGAAAAAAGGTAGGGTCAAAGGACCGAGCAAAAAATTGGATGTTGACAATAATCAAATTCATATACACTTTTTAAAATATAAATGTGTTTTAATCTATTCATCTTTTATTATTTTTTTACTTGCAACATGCATGGCACTACCCTTCCATTAGGGTTTTTAAAACAAGAAAAAGTAAATAAATTGGGTGAACTTTAACCCAATGTAATGTCATCAGGTTTGAGGGTTCAACATCTTGAGATGGTTTAGGATTGCAATCCAACCTAACCCGGCCCGATTAAAACCCCCACCTGCACTCTAGAAACATTGTGTACAGGACCCGGATGTATTGATAGTGGTGGGACTTATTTAAAATGATAAATATTCCAAATATATGGCCCATTTGTAAGATACAAAGAGAACCACCAATAATTTGATTCTATTAAGGGTACATCAATGTAACCTATGTGAACCCAACACATTTGAGACTCCTATTCATCCTTCCATCTTCATTGCTTACCCCTTTCTATCTTTATCTGTATTTTATCTCCAGCCGTGTTCCATCTCTATCTGTACTTCACCTTTATCTTATCCTACCTCAAGGTTGCCACTTGTATCAAAACTCCTATAATATTTTTAAATACTGTTAAGTAGACTGAATGAAGCGCTCAATTTAACTAGATTTTTCATGGTATTAGAGCACCAACTATCCCAAGCTCGATCCATGGCTTCCAATCCTTTCATAAGCTCAAAGTCTAGCAGATGCATTAATGATCACTGACGACCCCAACAACCCATATTACCTTCATCATTTTGATAACCTTGGAATGATCCTTATCACTAATGTTCTCACTGGTGAGAACTACACTTTTTGGTCTCGTTCCATGTCAATGGCATTATCAGCAAAGAACAAATTGGGCTTCGTAGATGGGAGCATTGAGAAACCAGACAGCAGGTCTTGTCTGGGATATTAAATGCAATTCATAGAGGCTTGGTACTCAACGTTCTATACACAGAATCAACCCTCGATGTTAGGAGTGATCTTAAGGAACATTTTTCATTTCGTAATGGCCCTAGGATCTATCAGTTGCAAAGGTTTATAGCCACATTACAACAGCATTCTCAATCTGTTGCAACCTACTACAACACACTCAAAGGACATTGGGATGAACTCACAACTTATGCACCACCACCATCCTGCACCTGTTTGGGTTCAAATGAGTTCTCCACCCATTAATAAAAAACCCAACTTATACAGTTTCTTATGGGACTAAATGACACATATTCCAATGTTCGGTCCCAGATATTGTTGATCGATCCACTGCCCTCTATTAGTAAGGCCTATTCACTAGTTCTACAAGATGAAACACATAGACTTGTACACTCTTAGTCCAACACCATTGAAGGAAGCGGTTTGATTGTGAAAGCACCCGATGAGAGAACATCCACTACAAACATTGCCAACTCTAACCGTGGTAATACTAAAAGCAAAGAGAGGTGTATCAATTGCAACATCCTTGGTCACACCCGAGAGGTATGTTACAAATTAAATGGTTACCCCCTCACTTGAAAGGAAATCGTCGTGGAAATGATAACGAGCAACAATAGTAGAGCACGACGGATTCATCTGGAACCTCCAACAATACTACTATTCCTCAGTTGACTCTCGAATAGTACAATCACCTCATCAAGCTCCTTAATGAAGTTAAGTCTGGTCCCTCCTTAATAAGGTTAAGTATGGTCCCTCCATAGCAAACTTTGCAGGTACTTCTTGCCTTTCTCACAAGCCTCGTCTAATACCACCTGGGTCATTGACACTGGATCCACCGGCCACATGGTTTCTACCCAAGAAATCCTCAAGAATGCACACCCTCCTACAACTTCCCTTGCACCCATCACTCAACTTGATGGTAGTACGTCCAAAGTAGCCTCCATTGGCTGTATTTCCCTCAACAAACATATGCATCTTGGTACTGTCTTTTACTTGCCCAATTTTAAATTTAATTTGTTATCAGTTAGTAAACTCACATATGCTCTCAATTGCTCTATCACTTTCTATCCTAACTATTGCCTTTTTAGGACCTCGCAACCAAGACGGTGATTGGACGGGGGAGTGAACATGGTGGCCTCAGCTATGATCAGCCCATCTCCATTATCACCAGCCTCCATGTTCACCAACTATCATGACCCCAAGATTTGGCATCAGCACCTACGCCACCCCTCTACAGTTCGTTTAAATAAGTTTTGTAAACACTTTCTTTCCCTACCTAGTGTGAATTTACATTTTCATTGTGATGTTTGCCCTCTTGCAAAACAAACTTGTTTACTGTTTAATGCTAGTACGATTTCTACTCATGCATCGTTCGAACTTGTCGATTGCAACATATGGGGACATTATTATGTTTCCTCCCTTTTAGGCGCTTATTATTTTTTTCTCTATTGTTGATGATTACATACATTGCACATGGGTTTTCTTAATGTGCTTCAAATCTGAAACCCTTTACCTCTTCCAATTTTTTTATGCACTTGTTGTCAACCAATATCACACAACCATCAAGTCACTTCGTAATGGTAATGGACTTTTTTTGAATCACTGTGATATCGTTCACCATCATAGCTACGTTGTCACCCCACAACAAAACAGGGTGGTTGAACAAAAGCATTGTCACGTACTCACCGTAGCTCAAGCCCTTCGCTTCTAAGCCAAACTTCCACTTCAATTTTGGGGGGACCGTGTTCTCACTACAACACTCTTAATTAACTATACACCCACACCACTGTTAAATTGGTGAACTCCACATGAGCTGCTCTATGTGAAGCAATGACCATCTTCGAGTCATTGGTTGCCTTTGCTATGCTTCCATTGGTCATTTGTCACATGATAAATTTGGACCACGAGCGCGCTGCTACATTCTCATAGGATACCCACATGGTCAAAAGTACTAGAAGCTTCTTGACCTTGACACCCATAACATTTTTACCAGTTGTGATGTGGTCTTCCATGAACATATTTTCTTCTTTGAACAACTCGCCCCGTTACCAGCCACAAGCGTCACACCAACCCTTCCCTTACCTATCCCTGACCAAGTTTCAAATGGTGATGGGAGTTACTTCGTACTAGCACTTTAAATCACCCATCTAATTCAGCACCACTTTAGACTTCACCAATTCTTGAGTCCACTACTGTTGTTCTTGACCCTCTTGTCAATGATTGCTTGCACCTTCAACAATAGATCAGACCTAGGTGCACTGGATGCCTTGTGTCTCTCATATATCTTCTGCATTCATCTCTTCCTTATATCCTCCAATATCTCAACAATAGACATTGTTTTGGGGTTTTTATTGTTCAGTCCACCCTTAGGGTCGAGTTAAGATTTCTAGTGGTAGACTGAATCCTGCCTGTGGGCTGATGTCAAATTCACGGGCAGGATGCAGTTTATAGGGGGGCTATTAGTAGACTAGGAGGGGGCTACAATTCAGATTTCTGAGGTGGATTGCAGTCAACTTATCCCAAGATTTTTTTGAAGTTGCTATATAAATGTTGTAGACAAAACCTGTGGTTTGCACCAGACATGCAACATGCTACTGCTTCAGCAATGCCCTATAAACAAGCATCACATTTGTTAATGCCAGTTGTACTGAAAACAAAGAAAATTAGGCATTAATTACAAACAAATATAAACAACATACCTTCTGCTTGTCCAACATAAATGTCCACCTATGCAGGTCATCAATACCCAAAGCATCTCTTAACCAAAAAGCATATTCAGTTGTCCTTGCCTTTAGTCCCTACCAAAGAATATGCAATAGGAAAGATGTCGTTATTTCCATCAAGCCCTACAACTGAGAGTATTATACCCCTTATTGCACCAGTCTTGGTGTGGCAACCATCCAATCCAATAATCTTTCTACAGCCATCCAAGAACCCATTTTTTGGACTACAAGGCATATGAAGACTCTTGAAAATCTCAAATGTGTCTTCTTTTGAAGTAAGTGGGGCATGTAGCTTTATAACAAACCCTGGGTTGCTTGCAAACAAGGTTGTATAGTACTGGGGGAGTATTGTATATGATTCGACCAATGACCCCTTGATCCAATCAACAACTTTAAGCTTAGCCCTATGTATTTTCCTCCAAGAAACATCTATCCCATACATCTTCCTAATTTCAAACCTAAGCACATGGCTTGACATGTTAGGATCAATCCTTAGCCGCCCTTCAACCTTTGTTGATAGCCATGTATGTTGCCTCTCTATTTGTAGTCACCCTCAAACAACCATGTGTATCATTGAGGGTCTTCACTATGAAACTGCCTCTATCATGGCTAAGGGATGCATGAATCCTCTAACCACAGTCAACTACAGAACAAGCCCTAGTAAACCTACTCTTCTCATTTTTCTTTTTTTTATCTATTTACCCTCCACCATATGATACTACCTCAATGCTTGCCTAAACTCTTTCACAGTGGCAAACTCCATCCCAACCTGAAATCTTGGATTGGAAAAGTCAAAATCAAACTAACCCCTTGTATTTCCCCAGTACCTTGGACTATTATACTTATTGGAAAGCTCATAGTCAGGCAAATTAACACCACCACCATTTTGTACACCCTCATTATCACCATCCTATACACCATCATTGTCAACACCCTGATCATCCACACCTGCATGGTCCACACCATCATCACCTAATCCCTCATAATCCTCACCATCATTATACAAACCCTCAAATTTTTCAACATCAACATCCCCATCACATCCCAACTCATCATCATCATGATGACCATATAGATCATCAACATTACCATCACCATCACATTCCAACCCCTTATCATGGCCGTAGCCATCATCAGCTACACTTCCAACATCAACTACGTAACAGTCATCATCATCATCATCATCATCATCTTGCAATTGGTCATTTCCCTTGCCACTGCACCCATCATCCATACTAACACGCTTGGCATCGGTATAAGTAATGTAAAACATTATCTCACAGAGGTCCCTATGGGTGACAAGCATTACCATCACATCATTCTCATAACCAAGATCACCTAAATGCTCATCTAACTCCCATTCTGGTATCTTGTAGTTGATAGTCACCATTCTTCTAGGAGGTACACTAGCCAATGAACAAAAGTTATTTAAGATGTCTAGATAGCATATTCTGCCATTGTCCACATTATCCACATATCCAACCAGACCATTTACGCATGACAGTTTCCCATTTGTGGTTTTCCAATGACCACCATAATTGATGATGGACATGTATCTACCCCCATCCATCACCTACTTCATAGAAATGGACAAATATAGTTACAATATGCTGATTATAAGCTATAACTGTTGTGGTCTATCATATTTGAAACCTATGACATATGTTAACTAATATGCTTGACAAAATGTCTGAAACATTGTTTCCACATGATTTTTGACATGTGCAAACATGGAGAAGATAGGGAATTTAGTGTTTTAGACTACCTATACTAGTAAATAAATGTAGGGCTCATAATTGAATGTTAGAGATTATATTGGGAAAATGCTAGATTATATACATTGTAATATAAGCTATCTTTCTCTGCATACAACTATAAGCTACATTAYAAAGCACACACAGGCTATACTATAACCTACACCATAAGCTACATTATAAGCTACATTATAATCTACACTGTAAGCTATATTATAAGCTACACTATAAGCTACACAAGCTATAATATAAGTATACACAAGCTAAAACATAAGTTAAATTCCCCATCTCTAACATTCAATTATGGGCCCTACATTTATTTATTGGTATAGGCAATTTGAAACACTAAGGCTGTGTTTGGTTTGAAGGAAAAAGTAGGGAAAGGTAGGAAAATCTTTACAAACCTTGTATGAGTTTCCCTACTTTTCCCTTCCTTTCCCTACCTTTTCATTCAAACCAAACATAGCATAAGTTCCCCATCTTCCCCATGTTTACACATGTCAAAAATCATGTGGAAATAGTGTTTCAAGCATTTTGTTGAGCACTTAGATACTATTACCCACATGTGGATCCCATGCGTATGCATTAAAGCAAACATATGGGCCCCGACACACCACATATACCCAGATCTGATGCATTCCAACCATGCACAAATGGTCCCAAATGCTGTTTTACCCAGACTGAATGGGGATTTGTCAACAAATCTCTGTATGTGGTCCTCCAAAACCTAGCTAAAAAAGTTGAAAATGCATATAAAGCTAGACCATACCTCAGTGATGACAGGCTTTCAAAACACAAGCTTTTAAACAAGTCTTTGGAATCCTATTGCAAAACAGTGAATCAATATTAAGAAAAAGCTTAGAGAAAAAATCACTAAAGGACAAATGTCATCCTTCCATAGAACTAAAGATGATGGAAACACAGGCTTTTCCATACAAACCTTGCACCATCGTACCACCTGCTGGAGTTTGCAATGATAGTCATCGAAGATGACTATGGTTCCTTCTCTGCTTGAATGATGACAATGCCTTTTAGGACAACTTTTGGGCGAGTGACCTTTAATCAATTCCGCATTAAGGGAAGGGTAAGAAGGTAACTTGAATAATAAGATCGATTTGTGTGAGACTTAACAGAAGGGTAAAAGCGTAAAATCAACATTTCTGTCCCGATTTAAGGACAATGACACTTGTCAGAAAACTTAAGGGTAGTTTAAGAGAATATGTAAGTAGTAAGGGTACAATTAGTCAATTTCGCAAATAGTAGGGGTAGTTTAAGGAGATTGCCTTAATTATTATTAGCAAGGCATGTCTTGAATAATTTTTTTATTATAAAAGTAATATATATATATATATATAATAATAAATGTTATAACATAATATATAATATATATAATAAAGAAAGGCATGCCATATTAGCAAGGCATGTCTTGAATAATTTTTTTTTGGAAATATTGGCAATAATTTCTGAAGATATTAGCTACTAATATCTGAAATTTATAAACTTTTCCCAAAAATTATGTATTACAATTTTAGATAAATATTGGAAAATAAAATATTATTTTGTGTACTTTTAGAAAACTCTGAAAAAAAATTTATTGGTTAATTATTGAAAATTGATTATTCAGTTATGGAGCTCTATATACTTTTTGGTTAATTTTTAATATTTTAGTTATTTTTCAACATTTTTAGAAATTATTTATTAATGTTATTTCTTACTAATAAATTCTGATAACTATAGAAAACTTCTGAAAATTGAAACTAATTATTTGATTTTTTCTAGATTCCAAAATTACAGAAATTACTGAACAAATATCGAGAATTATAGAAAATACTAAAGTTACTAGAAATGTTAAAAAACTAAGAATTAATGTTTTCATATTAATTCAAAATCATTGAAAAGTTTTGAAAATTCAAAATAAATACTAAAAATTCTAAAAATTACTGAAATTCAAAATAATTACAAAAAAGTCAAAGTCATTGAAAATAATAACTGCATATAATTTCTAAAAATTACTGAAATTCAAAATAATTATTGAAAATTATTAAAATTCTGAAAATAATTACTAAAAATTATGAAATTAACAAAAACAATTCTTAAAATTCAAAATAATTACTGAAAATTATGAATATTACTGAATTTTAAAATAGCTACTGAAAATTTATGAAAATAATTTCTGAAAATTACTAATATTCAAAATAATTACTGAAAATTAAAAATTACCCAAAATTACTAAAAATTCAAAATTAATGAAAATTAAGGTAATGATTAAAATTCTAGATAAATCTAAAATTTCAAAATTTGGTGAAAGTAATTGAAGAAACATTGAAAATACTGAAGATTTATACACTACTGATTATTGCTGAAATTATTTTTCCAACGACAAATGAAAACCAACTAAAACTTAATGAAAAATTACTAAGAACTAATATTTACAATAATTAGTAATTAATTCTCATAATTAAGATAAATGAAAGAAAATAAAATGATTTTTGATAAAATTAATTTTCAGTTTGTCACATTTTTGGAAATTAATGAAAAATTAATGCTAAATATTGAAAGTTAACTTTTCAATAACTATTGAAAATTGTGGTTTATTTTGTTCAGTGATATTTAGTGCTTAAATTGTAGTGCATTTTGGAATTTGGTGATATCATTTGATTGTAGTTCTTCAAGTTCGGTGAATATATCTCTTGATTGCCAGTTATTTATGTTTTTCATGGCTTATTTTGTTTAGTGATATTTAGTGCTTAAATTATGGTGCAATATTGTAATTTAGTGATTGCATTTTTTAGATATAGAAAATTAGCAATTCTAAGTCATAACCCATTTACTTTACATGAAATTTATTAAAAAATTATTGAAAATTGTTGAAAATTTTTAAAATCAACTAAAAGTTGTTGAAAAATCACTAGAACTTATTGAAAAATGACTGCAAATAAAAAATTACTGAATTAATATTATTAATTTTAATATTTTTATTGATTTTAAATAATTAATAATCAGTAACTCTAATATTTTTAATTATTTATTAACTTTTTTAATTAATTATTTTAATGTTTTCAATAATTAGTTAATAATATTAATATTTTCAGTAATTAAATTTATTAGAAATTTATTTTATTATATGTTTTAGTAGTTTATATTTTTAGTTACTTTTTAATGTTAATTATCTTTAAAATCAATCGAAAGTTATTGAAAAATCAATAAAACTTGTTAAAAATGATTGAAGATGCAAACATTACTAAATTAATATTAATAATTGTAAAATTTTTAGTGATTTTCAGTAATTATAATATTTTTTAATTATTTATTAACAATTTTGATTTATTTATTTTATTGTTTTGAATAATTAGTTATTTATTTTCAGTAATTCTAATATTTCTTAGCTATTTATTTTACTATATGTTTTTAGTAATTAATGTTTTCAGTGTATTTTTTGTTAATCATTTATTACAACTTCAGATTATTATTGAATAATATTTATTGGGAAATAATATATACTTTAGTGTAACTTTAGAAAATTGAGGAAATTTTATTGGTTAATTGTTGAAAGTTGATTATTCAATTATTGAACTTTATAACATATTTTAGTTTTTAATATATTTTATTTATTTGTTTTATCATTTTTAGTAGTTAGTTATTAATATTATTTTTTAGGGTAAATCTCTTAAACTACCCTTACTGTTCAAAAAATTGATAAACTCCACGGGACCACCTATCACTAGTCTTCCGCTGGAGGTTCTTGACAATCTCTTTCATTTTGAAAATTTGAAAGAGAATAAAGGGAAGGCCATGATGAGCTTCGACGTGTTTGCTTTCGATGTTGTGTTGTTGGAAGTAACGTGCGGGCGGAGACCCATTGAGTCAAAAGTATTGTTAGAAGAGCAATTCTAGGTGGAGGTTGAGAGAGAGAGAGAGAGAGACCGGAGAGAGACAGAGGTGGAGGGGGAAGTTTGAGAATGGAGAAAGGACAGAGAGACCAAAGGCGGAGGGGGAGGTATGAGAATGGAGAGAGAGTAGAGGCGGACGGTGAAACAGGGGATGAAATTTGAGGAACGGTGGAGGGAAAATTCGACATTTCGTTTACTTCCATTAGCACTTAACGACAATGTCAATTGTCAGAAACAGTAAGGGTACTTTAAGACAATATGTAAACAGTAAGGGTACAGTTAGTCAATTTTGCATATAATAGGGGTAGTTTAAGAGATTTTTTCCTATTTTTGTTGTAAATTCTGAAAATTATATAAAATATTCTGAAAATCCAAACTAGTTATTTAATTTTTGCTATATTTGAAAAGTAACTGAAAATTATTGAAAAAATATTGAAAGACTATTAAAAAGTAATGTTTTCATTAATTAATTCAAAATTACTGAGAAAAATCTGAAAATTACTAAATTTAAATATTGAAGAAAATTACTAAAAATAATTCAGAAAAATCAAAATAATTACTGAATAATTGCTGAAAATTATTGAAGTCTATTGTTTTGTTATATTAGACCACGACCAGCTTAATTTAAAGTAATTTTTTTTGTATACATTAATGAATCTATTATTTTGTTACATTAGTCACATTAATTTTTTGATATGCGTTATAAATTATATAAATTAAATAAAACAATATATTAATGAACTTTATTGTTTTACAAATCCACGAGTCCCGTTAGTGAAGCTTTAAATGAAGAGAATGACCACTGTATGTATAACGTTCTGAGAGGAAACTTGAGTCAATATGCGTCCTATATTGAAAGGATCAGGATCAGCATTCAATGGGTTTCAAATTTTGAAACATAACCTTTTGCTAGCTAAAAAGAACTTAAAACAGGAAAGAGTTTGAAATCATCATTTGCCTTCTCATTTTATTTATTGTTCAAATAATAATCATGAGAAGAAGCCGTCACGTTGAGCATGGTTCTTGAAGTGGTCCTTGGATTAGTCTTCTCCATTTTCTAGGGAATCTATACAACCAATGTTTCTCACTCCATTCGCAAGTGGCTGGAAAGTTATTGAATATTGATGTGGCGAGCAAGGTTTAAAGTACATATCGGAAGTATAAAGTGTATCGAAAAAGACAAATTTAAAAAATGTACTAAGATACAATTTAGACGCGGACGAAAAATTAAGATACACATCTAAACGTATAAAAATACTATAAATATTCTAATAAATCTTAAATATACATCAATAACATTAAATATAGGGCCTAAATGAGTTATATTTACATAAAAATTACATCCTTTAGTGATTTTTATAAAAAAATAAGGGTATTCTCTAATACCCTTATTTAAGACATAAGACTATTCTCTAAGGTTATAACTACAAAATTTAAGCTTAATAATTATTTAATAAAAAAATTTCTATATCTTTTTAAACAATTATTTATTTCTCATTCAAAAAATTATTTTATTTTTATTACAAAAACTAAAAAAGTGTAAGAAAAAATAATTTTATGGATGTGGTAGATCATCCATAGATTTACAACATGGTAAATAGTATGGTTAGGTCACACAAAAAATTAGAAAAAAAATAAATATTACAAAAAATAAAATATAAATATTTTACAACAATTTGAGTTTTATAAAAAATAAATGTTTTTTCATAAATATTTCTATTCAAAAAATTACAAAAAAATAAAAAAAATGAATATTTTAGAAATTTCAATAGACTATGGATTTGGTAGATCCCCATAGATCTATGACATAGTTATTCTTCAAGGGCATATTACACCAAAAATATAAAATTTTATTTTTTTGTTGTTTTTTATTTTTTCTAAATTTTCTTCAAAAAATTAAATAGATCTATTTAAAGCACAAAAAATATAGGATTTTCAACATAATGAGAGTGTATATATAAGCATTAAAAAACACAAAATATATAACATACTATTGAATAAATTGAAAAAAAGTATTTATTTTTTTGCAATCCAAGAATGTGTAGAGATGAGTTAGAAGCTTTTTTTTTCTCAAAAAATTGTAATTCGCTTTTTTTGCTTACAGGAAATCGTACTATATTGGCTGATACACCCTGATACGACTACAATATAGTCCTAAAGATACGATACAAATGATTTTGTAGTGTTTCCCATGCTGACCCCTTAAAGATACGATACATATCGATCGATATGGGCCGATATGTTGCAAAATTTTGAACCTTGGTGGTGAATCTGATGACTCTGAAGCTAAAACGAACGATAGTTGCCTACGTTTGTGTCAAAGTGGATCCTCTCAAAGAAAGCATGGCCTTTGGCAAAAGATTGCATATGAAAATCTTCTAAAACATTGCACATATTGCTCAAGTGAGGTCATGAAGCAAGCCAATGTGGGAAAGAATTTAAAGAAGATTTTGACACGAGAACGGGAGAGAACATTGACATTAAGGGGGCGTTCTTTTTCTGGATTTGGAGAGGGGGGAAAAGTTGGTCAATGGGATTTTGATTCCCATTGACCGAGAATCCCATGTTCTTTTTTCAGTTTTATGTGGGGACTAAGGAAAGTTTGTTTTCTTAGGTATCACTTATCTAAGAAAGTGATACCCATTTCCTAGATGGGTAAATAACTTTCCCACATAGGGGGAAGTTGCCAACACTTGAATGGGACAAAAATACCCCTTTTAATAATGGTTTCTATGGCTAAAATGGTAATTGCCTTATTTACATGAGAAATAAAAGAACATGAATAAATGCACTTAGCCGGGTAGGTGCTTCTCAGAAAACGCTTACCTAGGTAATTGCATTTACCCGAATAAATAACTTAACGAAAAGCAAATGGGGCCTAAGAAGAATGAACCTACCACCATGTCACAAGTTCGAATCACATAAAGGGCTACCTAATTAGAGTAAAATGAAAGGTGTCATGGAAAGGGCTACAAGGGCCTTTTGGCGTATTGGTCAAGCACACAATAGAGGATTCCTTCTAAGAAGTCTGAAAAATTAAATTTAAAATCAATCCGAGTGACAATATTGTGGGCCCAAAGGTTAATACAGTTGATGGTACAACGATCTATCGCAACACTACCAACGCTGGTGATGTTTGGTGCGTGGAGGTGCAAAATGAGGGAAAGCAATGTGTTCGACAAAATGTCTCGACCAAGTAGAACACAAGGAACTCAAGGAAGACATTGTTACGATTCAAGCGAAAAAAATTGTTTTGTTAAATGCCTCTAAGACAATTAATAATAGAAGGGAACTTCAAGAAATAGGAGAACACAATAAAAATGGTGTAGTAAGTCTTAATCAAGGAACTTCTGTAAATGAAGTGAGTTTAGAAACCGTTGAGGCCGATATCACATTACATGATGGCTCCTCAGTGAAGAATCAAGAAATGTTAGATGGATTGGCAAGAGTGGAGAAATGGGGGCTAAATCTACAAAGACAACGGTGGGTGTACATTCAAACGTTGTGTCTTTGGTTAAGAATAAAAAAAAAAAAAAAAAATGCAGGGTCGGTCAACCAAGTATACTGGAGCAAGGCAAGAGTTTACACCACCCTTTCTAAAGCATAGACGGTGGATGAAGAATAAAAGGTGGAGGAGGATAAGCTAAATTTGGAGGATTGGAGAAGACTTGGTGTATCTCTATATAAGCGAATTGAAAAATCTCGTCAAAATAAACATGAGAGTGCTTCCAAAGTTGATCAAACACTGAAAACTAGAAATGTGAGATCAAGTCTACAATACATGTACGCCACAAGGGCAATAAACTTGACAAGGAAGCTATATCAATGGAAAAAGATATTCAATCAAGAATTGATGACTGGAAAAAAAGCAAGAACCACAAGTCTAAAGTGAAACAGGAAACAATGCCCAAGAATAATCCGGAACCGGAAGCAATGTGAGGATCATCAAGAATAAACAAAGGTAATTATGCTCGATTCTCTTGGGTCATTGGACATTGGATATAAGTTGGAGTTTTCTCCTATATTCAGTTTCCTAATGAAAAGGAAACAAAATTATTAGGAAAGTGAATTGATTGTCGCCTGTGGCGACTTTAATAACCCATATTTGATTTTTTTTTTTAAATTAAAAAAACTACAAAATTCTAATGGGTTGGGAAACAACACGAGCAGAGAGAATAAAGTCATAAACTGACATGGACAGCTGCTTTTAAGTAAGAATAGATTCGCTCTGCAAGCAAGAGGTTTAGGTTTATTTTTTTCATGATAAGCCCAACCAACACTAAGAAATCTAGGAAACTGATTCGTGCTCCTATTATTTAAGAATGCCAATGGGTAGGTTCAGCGGCCAGCGGTTTTGTAAATTCTAAACCCTACACACTCTCCAGGATTTTCAGAATCCAAACCCTCCCCACATTTGAAGGAGGGGGGGTCAGGTTAGCAGGCTAGATCCAGAACCTAACTTGCACCTAATTTCTTATTATATCTTCTTATATATAAGCAATAAATGAACACAAAAAAAATTCAATTATTTAATTAAAACATGTAAAAAAACAAATAAACTATCAATTGTCTTAAACATAAAATTCAAAATATTATTAATTAAACCCAGCACCTAATGCATAGCTCATATGCCTTTCAACAATATGTGGATTTGGTTTAGCCTAATTTAGTACCCTATCCATACCCTATAGGTTGTAAAATCCCCAAACCTGTCTCTGCCCCAAAATCTGTTTTTCAAGCCCGACAAGGATGGCAGGCGGATAGGGTAGAAATTTCTATCCCTGTCATCCTTGAGGAAATTCACTTTCCTTGTACATGCAAGGAAATGCAGCCTAAGAAACAAGCACTCTCATGACACAGGAAAATGATGGTATCATCACAAGATTTTAGGTATACACATGTGCACTCTCATGATGCCAATGGTATCATCACAAGATTTTTAGGTATACACATGCCAATAGAGGAAATAGTCTGTTCTGTGACATGTAGCTGTCTCATGAAACAAATGGCCGTGGCATACCACCTGAGCTGAAAGTGTCTCTGACCACTTCGACTCCTAGTTCTCAGAAGCCTGTGAAAACAGGTCAAGGAAAAATCGAGTAATCAATCCAGTTAAGATTGAGCTAAGGTAGCATAAAAATTTCATATTTCGTGCATCATATTGACTCTGGCATGCAAGATAACACGAATCTGGTTATATTAGCCTAAAAAATAAGACTTGTCAAAGAGCATTCTAAGTTAATAAATGAATTAGCAGCAGAGCCAGCAGAGGAGTCTGTCCCCTTGGAAAGGAGGAATACGAGAATTGAAGAAATCAAAATAAGATGACAGCACTAGGAAGGGAAATAATTGCTTGCAGAATACATACCAATATAGTATATGGGCTTCAAAGGCCTCACCACTCGACTTCCAGTTTGCTTTATTTAGTAAACATAAGGGTACTTTTTTTGTTTTTTTTTGCATAAAGTGACCACTTTCAGACTAGAACCTACATTCTCACGCTTCCCAGCCCGAGATTTTATCATTTAGATAACTAAAACAAATTATCTTCTCCTCACATGATCAACTACCTTCACCACTGTAATTGGAAGTTCCTGATGAGTTCCATTCTTTGTTTCACAAGATCAAGGAGGAACTTTCAATAGTTCATATTCCACCATGCAATAAGCATTCTAGAGTATTCTCTGGGCCTCTATGTATTCCAAAGTACAAAAGATCTCTTTTTCCTGAACTCGCATGGATGGAAGCTACTCATGGTCTTCCCCATTAGTGCCATAGCAGCAATACTTGGAAATTCCTTCCTTTGGAACTCCTCTGAAGTTATCTTGGTGCTTTTTTCTCCAACCAGGGTAGATTTTGGCTTCACTAATGGTGCCAATGCATAATTTCGACACCATCTTTGAAGCCAAGAATGTGATAGATCCCAATATTCATTCACCAAATCTGGCGAAGAAGATCCTCTGTTACCTGATAACATAATGGCCTTATCTGACTCCTGCCCCTTCCTGTTCACTTCGCCAAATACGGGCTCTAAGATGGTTCTCCCGTAAATCATAATTGGTCCAAGCAACTTACTATCACTGGATGATGCATCTCCCAATTTTGATATCTTGTTACCACGAGCAGGAGAATCTGAAGCACTTAGCTTAAGACGCTTAATCCATCTGTTGTCAGGCTCCTGGACTAGACGGCTGTTTTGGTGGGGAATGAAGGTTGAATCCTCAAGCTGCTTGGTATGGGAAAGAAGGTGATCCACATCCAGACTCTTCGTACTTGATGTGCTCAACTCTCTGTTGGCCATTGTACCTGCTGCAGCTGAAGTTACAGTAGCTTCTTGGTTTATATCAAATAACTCTTTTTGTGCCTCAATGCTTTCAATTTCCTTCGGTGAATCGGTCATTTCCTGAGCTTGGTCCATCATGACGTCCTGCAGAACAGGCAACCGGTAGGTAGTCACGATTTCCAAATTAGTACCACATACTATTCAATGCTCATGAAAGCTAATTATAATATAAATACGTAACTTGGACAAAGGCACATGAGTTGATGGAATGCGTGTGTGCACGAACAAACACACACGTCATGAATCCTGCTTATACAAGATTAGATATGCATGAAGAGTCAGCAGTCAAATTTAGTCCATGAATTCCAACATATATTGCCATGTTTATTATGTTCCACATATTTCTACCAAAAGATGTACTTGTATCTTGTCATGTATAGTTTGGCAAGAACTTTTCATGCCAAGTTTGATTTTCATGACCTATATGTGGATTATATTCACAGACTGGTGCCATCTGTTTGGTGGGCCCCATTTAGGATAGAGTGCATTAATATCAACTCAAACAGCTGAATCCAAATATGTATTTTATTGTATTAATATGAATACTGAGGAAAAGGAAAGTATGGAAGCCATATAATAAGGAAACATGTATGAATACACATTTTTTAGGAAATCAGTTTGGGGCCTTTTTTTTCTTTTCATTTAGGGGACTTGTCCTCCTTAACAAGCTTAGCATCTGATTTAGGACATCTTTCCAGTTTCTGCTTCCTGGACTAGTTTTACTTTTGACAACCATGACCAAAGTTCTAAAAGGCCCCAGAAATGATGATCAGAGGGTTAAAATTTGTCTAATCTTGCTAATTTCTTTTTGACACAGAATGACCATGCCAAGGATTTCCCAATGGGGGGTCTCAATGTAAATGAACATCAGATAGGTTGTCTGTTAAGAAGCCCAATCTTCATATACATGCATTTTCTGTTGTACTTGCATCTGAAAAATTGTTTCATCGGAATAACTACCAATCAGGCTGGAACGAAATTTAACAAAATAGCAGTGAAGGCCAGTAATGTTGTAGGGAGTAAAGTGAAAAACAATAAAGAAAGATGTCCAGGAAATGATATACTTCTTATGCAAAATCTGAGATGGATATGACATGCATGGAAAAACTAGGAAGGATGGGATTAAAAATGTTTGCATATGTGGGATTCTAGGAGTAACTCAGTAGGTGATAAACCAGACAAAGAGATGGTTCAGAACTTGGTCTGCTCAAATCAACCAACTTATATTGTACATATAAAATCCATGTCATAATAGAGTGCACTCATTAAAAGTAAAACAGTGCATCATATGCATGCATAAAGGGAAATTTTGTCCACTCAGGGTATAGAGAAACATGGCTAAGTCAGGCGCTGAAAGTTAAGGATAGAAAAGCCTAAAAAAAGAGAATAAATATAGAAATTCAATGAATAAAGAAAAGTTTTAATGCAGGAGCAGAAAAGTAAAATGACTCAAAACTAAGCCCCATGATCCAAAAGAAATTTAAAAATTTTCAGTGTTTCTGATGCAGACTGGCTAAAGGACTTAAAATTTGAATTACAGCAAGGTCCACCCGTAACAAATAGAAGAGGAAGGACCTAGTAGGTACCTTTGATGGATGCGAAGCTTCACCTGTAAAACATTGAAATAAAATGAAATTAAGCAGGGAAGAAATGCATGCTGATGAGCAGTACTCCACAAGTAAAAGTTGGAAAGATAAAAGACCTGGAAGAGAGCTCCTGGCATGAAAAATATCCATGTCCATGGTATCAGTTTCAGCTGATAATTGATTCTTTAAAACTAGTGAATCAGTCTTGACATCCTGAATGCCATTTCTTTGTTGGAAAATGGAGTTCCCTAAAGAGTGAAGCTTTGCTCCTCCCTTACCATGCAAACCAAAACTAAAAGGTAATGTAAACAATTCATGAAAGGCATTTTGCTTGAATTTGGTGGATACCATTGACTCTCTGATAATTTGGCTTCCCTTAGACAAGTTAACATCAGTCTTTTTGGTGATCAACAAATGTTCAGTTGCCTGAGAAAACCTGGAAGGAGCACCAGGCAATCCTTCCACAGAATCAACAGTAGTGCAAACTCTCAGAGTTTCTACATCATGAATAGAACGCCTTGGCCTTCTTTCTAGTGATCTACATCCATAGTTTAACTCTTCCAACTTCATTTTTCCGGGAGATCTGCCGTAGCTTGTTAAAAATTCAGAACAAGGAAAATTATGTTTCTTACTTTGTTGTCCAATAAAAATTGGGGGAGTGAAACCACTAGTTGAAGGATCATGCATCTGCAATGCTCCATTCCTCGGCACCATATAATGATTTCCACAATTTCTATCATTTAGATGGTTATCCATCTCCTTATTATCACAGGCCAAAAGCTTAGAAGTGGAAGAGCTGCCATAGTTAGGGTTTTCATGTCTATCATGACAAAATTTAGCATTTTCGAGGTGTTTTTTGGATGACAACCCAGGGATTGACCAATCAGTTTCTTTTGTTGTGCACCTTAAGGACTGTTCTGGTGTTCCACCAGACTTAAAACCATAAGGCATAACATTGCATCTTGACTCCATAAGATCATCCTTAAACAGCCTTGAAGCAGGCAAACTTTTCTTTTCAAGACACTTACGAGAATTCACCAGATGCCCAGAAATTTGAGGTGTATTTTCAGTAGGCTGACATGTGCCCTTCATGGCAGCAACCTGCCCTGTGTTTCCATCAAATTGAGACCTGGATATGTGTCTGCCATAGACAATTGGATCATTCTTTGAATCCAAACTACTCTCTTTCGTTTGGTTGAAATTGAAGATTGGAAAGGATTTGCATCCTGATATTGCATTTTTACAATTTCTTAAGTTCATCTTTGGTGTCTTGTTCCTTGGTACAGCTCTTTCAGCTTCATTTACTGCTTCAACTCCTTTTCCATATTCAAGAACATCAAATTCCACCTCTAAGTTTTGTCTGTGTCTCCATTCACTTAAGTGCTCCAAAATATTGCGTGGACCCTCATCTACAACTGACCTTGTGACCTTGTTAGGCTCATAAGTTTGAACATGAATGGGGCCCTGCCTACTGTCACAACGTTCTTCTTTGCTACCACCATTAGGAGAGATATGATTAGAAATCTCTACTGCTGAGTCACAATTTGTTTGCATCCAATGGGCCATCCAGATGGATTGGTAAGGATGCATTGATTTTGTAACTCTTGCATCACTATCATGAATTGTCTGTACAACATGGTCTGACATGATGAATTGGAATATCTAAAATAGTTCCAAGTTTAAACAATCCCCTGTAATGTCAGTAGTTACTTCAAACAATGCAGCTGAGCAGGCAGTGATCGAAATCCAGGCTTCAAAAAACAATGCCACTATATTAGATTATATGCAGGGAGCAGAAAAAAAATTCTGTTTACTAACTCGAAGTTCTTAAATATGCATTTTGGATTATAATAAAAAATAATAAGTAAATAGGAAAACTATTTGGCTCCAGCAACCCTTTACTTCCTTTTGTATTGATGAAAGGGAAATGATAGCACCTTATATTTCTCCAAGGATGGAATATGTGTCTGAAGTTCATATAAAAAGCCCATAGTTAACTAAATTACTAGTTGCCACTCTGTAATGGAAATTCGTTTTTTTCCAAACCAATTTCAAGCTGGTTCATAATAGTTATTGGGAGAGGTTTAGTGTAGTAAATAGGCCACTATAAAGAAGAAGAATTCCAATTAAAATTAACTAATTAGAAAGTATAAAAATGCTCTTTCAAATAAACAAAAATAACATGAAAACCGAATAAATAGGAAAGTAAAAAAGGAACTCCCTTGATAATGTAAAACATGTATACCAAGAAATTATCTATATTACCTAACTAGAATAGGAAATTGTAATAAACTAAAACAAAAGTTCGCTCATAGTGAATCTGGTTAATTATAGAGTTGTGAAATGCAAACCTCAGACCTGAATACAAACCAGCAAACTAGATAATGATAGTAAAGCCTTCATCTATTCTTCTTCAGGGGTAGTTTAGAGAATACATGAACATCAACAATGTCTAGTACCAGGACCAGAGTTTTGAGGAACAAAATAAATAAACAGGGCATTAAAGAGTGAATACCAGCAGGAAAAAAACAGATGTTCTTGGACATGTATTTTCTCCTAAAGTTGCAAACGGTATTTAATTGGCTGAATTGAATTCGGATCCAATCTGATTAAGGCAACCCAAATTCAATTTGTTTGTAATTGGATTGAATATGGATTTACCTCAATCTCATCCAATGATTTTTGAACATTTAAATTTATGCTTGTGTTATTAGTAATGTTGGTTTTATTTTTGTATGTTTAAACGAATCATGTGTTCAAGCCTCAGAAAAGTTATATTCAAGTTATTTTGTTCACGATATACAAAATCATAGTCATTTTTAGTTTAAATTATTTATGTCATATAATATTCTTATAATTTAATATTAATTTATTAATGGTATTCAACATCCAAATCTGATCTAATTCCTATGGGTAAGATCAAATTCAAATTAGAAAATTAATCAATCAAATTTAGATCTACGCATATACAATTCGATCCAATCCATTTGCGGCCCAGTTTTCTCATAAAAAAGTGAGACTTTTTCATTTTGACTCAGAAAAGAACCCAGTTTCTGAAATCAAGAAAAAAAATCACTTGTGGAAATAAAAACCAGTTTTCATTTACACAAGGCTGATGTAGGCTACCATTCAGTGTGTTGCACAAGACACCAAAATCTCCTATAGACCCTCCTACAAGTGCTGCCATGAAAGCTCCTATTCATCATACCAACCCGCATATAAATAGACCTCGGTATAACGAATAAATAGATAAATTGAAAAAAAAAAAAAGCCTCTGCTGCCGGAACCTCTACCTGAATATTTGTATGACTTAAGAAACATAATAAAATTTCAAGAATGAATTTCTAGTTTTATCTTTGGAAGAAGGGAATACACCAGACAACCAAAAACATGTTTTATACATTTTATTTTTAAGAAAATAATGGTTTTCAAATTACTTGCGGTATACAGTTTTGTTGAAATAACAAAGAAAACAAAACAACTCATGTCGGAGAATAATGGGTAACTGAAAATCTCCTGTTTCTTTCTTTTCTGGACAGAACAATAGGTAAATGGTATTTTCACATAAGAGCTAAAATTCAATGAATGAATTCAAAATTGGAAGAGCAAGGGATTTCTAATATGTGAATACACAATTGTATCATTTATTTTGAATCTAGAAAAAAATAGAATAAACAAATCAACAAACTCTTAACATCCGTCAAACCCAAACAGTAAGTGGCAGGAGTTATCCTTGACAGTAGAAACGAGAAAGCCCATGTATTATAACTTAGAAAGGACCGAACTTCAGCTCTGAAAGCGACCTTTCTAAACAAAACCAAACAGAGAAGAAATCGGACGGAATATTCAACCGTGGATACGTTAAGCCGGACTAAATGGTCTTTTATGTGTGTGAGAGTGAGAGAGGGGGAGGCCTGAAATATCTGTTCAGCTGACCTCCATCATTGAAATCAACAAGATGCAGAGTTTGAGAACTCCAGAGATACAGTGAGAGAGAGAGAGAGAGAAGAGACCTGAAATATCTGTTGCAGATAAGATAGCCAGAGCAGAGTAGTGGAAGACGAATTTTCTGCCGCTGCCACTGGTTATATTTGGAAGACTTACGGGTGAATGGGGAATCGTTTGGGAGCGGATGAGATCAGCGGCAAGCAAAAGCGACCGACGGAGGGAGGCCACCTATATGCTGTGAGCATCGAGTATGGAGCGTTGGAGTTGGTTATTTTTTTTTAGTTTATAAAGCCGACGACTTGCCTTCTGCCACGTAACAGGATGATGTTGCTACGCGGCCCATGCCAAGTTTGCAACAACAACAAGGACGACCATCAAAGAATTATTTATGGATTGAATGGTGGTGATCCTCCTGGGAGCTGGGGTCCATCCAACCATCGAAGGGTCTATGAGCAAGCACGTTGGAGAAAGAGGAGATAACATGTGTTTGAAGACTCGAGGAGTGGGAGGGAGTGGTAGCGACACCTCCTCGATGATTGATGTTGATGAAGACATGGACATCAACGTGGGAGAAAGGACAACACACGCCAGCCGCCAGCCCTCCTTCTGTTCGTCGAATGTCAGACCTCCAGTCTTGTCTTGCTGTCCTCAAAGGCCTGCCCACGTGGATGGTGTTGAATTTCTTTAGCATTTTCCTTTTATTTGTTTGTTGTATGGTACAATGCTCATATTTTTGTTCTTCCACTTTTTCGGTCTACGAATGGAATGGAATTTAAGGAGACAATGTTGCGGGAGCATGTCCTATATGGTTTTCTCCCAATGGTAAGACTTTTTGATAACATATAATCAAAATATATTGCCCCGCAGTGGATTTATTAATCATATGTTTTGGACATAGTATTCTCCCCGCATAAGGATTTATCAATTTCTCCCTCTCCTGGACTCCCGGTTTCCTGTTTTCTCTTTTGTGAGGGTAGAAACAATCGACTCCAGCTCTGGTTTTTATGGTTTTATATGCTTCTCACATCAGCAGTGTAGTTAACTTCTTGACTGTTTTTTTAAGCTTTACAAACAGCTAATTAAGGTGAATGATTGATTGGATTGATATTACGTTTTTTTTAAATGCCTTGTTATCATTTTCGCTTTAAAATCTGGTAGGTAAGGGTGTCAATGCATCCATTTCAGATTGGACCCCAATAAAATATAATAAATTAGACAAGTTCAGACTTAATGATCAAAGTATTTATTGGATTGGATCGGACTTGATCTATCCAATCAATTTATATTGAATTGGGTTGGATTGAACCAATATCTGATTCATTTGATAGAAGTAACGATCAAAATTTTGTCATGTATCGACTCGTATTGGTCTATATATATATCGTATCGAAGCCTTTTCGATATGCCCTTACAAGAGGTGTTTTGGGTCGACGAGTGGTTCAAAGGGTAGACCGGCTTTAAATCCGCCCCTCTAAATTAGTTTTGAAAAAAAAAAAAAACATAAAAAAATAGTATCGATACAGGCCGATACACCCTACCAGGTGGGCGTATCACACTATACCGATATTTTGAACCTTGGATAGAAGATAAGAATATAAATGTGAATGGACTAGGTTTGAGTTAGAATTAATCTAAATTAAAACAAATTTGAACAAATTAAAGGGTCCAAACATTGGATTTGGTTGGTCCAAAATATACACTGATTTGAATTGGACCTAGTCCTTTTATAATGGACTCACATTGGACTAGATCGCGGATTGAACCAAATCCAGTCCAATTGACACCCCTAGTGGTAGGGGACGCAACTTCATGAAAATCTGTTTTTGTTTTTCATATTCCTAAACAACTAAAAATGTCCCAACCCACAAATTAGTTCAACATGGCAAACGTCGTACTTCTACTTTTTGGTTTGATCATCCTCTGCCTGGGTAGAGAACTGTTTGTACATATTCTTTGATATGAAAAAGATATGATATCCGAACCAATAAATCAGAATCATAAACGTAAACGTGATAACAAAGATAGCATTATTTATCAAAATCCATGAATGGAATTTAATTGGTAAAATGCTCTTTCCATTCATAGTAGATTTTTTCTTTCTTCCATGGTCAATTTATTGACAAATTAAGTAAAACCAAAGATGGTATATATCAAGAAGCCTTAAAAGAATTAATACAAAGATATATCATTAATTCTTGGGAAAGAAACAAAAGCAAAATACAACAGTAGAGGTAAGATGTAATTCATCCAACTATCTTGAAATCAAATTTATATATTGCCAAAATAAGTCACGCAGTTACATGTGGAGGCCTCAGAGAGTGGTTTCATCCTTTCATAGGTCTTGGAGGGTAATTATGGGATTTTTGCCTTTCACCTTAATGGCGAGCCTTGAGCCATATATATGGTCCATTTTCTTAAGTCTTAATGGAACCGGCAACGTGCAGAACCATTACAAAGTCCCCTTAATGCTACATTTAATCGGATCTCATCTATAGAATGGAAAAACAACAATTGTCTCTCTTACGCATTCTATTTGTTTTCATCTCAGTACCTCAACTCTTATACACCTCCGTTGATTTAACCATCAGAATCACCGCTCATAGGTCTGCACCTTGGGAGTTGGGACCTGGTACTCGACCAAATTCACTTGCAAGTTTCTGATTTACCCTAATTGCCAACTTTTATGACATTTAACTTTGATGTTTCGTTGACATTTAGAGTTATAACAAATAAATCACCCAAATTCACGTGCTTCATCATTCAGCAATTAAGCAGGCCCCAAGCTGCTGAAATATTGAATGGAACATTTTAAATTGAGATCTTTTACCAGTATTTGGCTAATTTAGATCAGCATACTGCCATGGAGAATATATCATTATAGACACATACATGTATGGAACCTCATGATTGCTAACATCCGGATTAGAGGAAAGCCATAAATTCAAACAAGTAGCAGACCTTGTTGCAAACTAATGCCAACAAGCAATAGGGGCCAGGGGGTGTTGTGGTCAACAAGGCAACAAGGACAATTGTATGAGTCTAAGCATATATATTTATCGTTAAAGACTTATGAGACAAAGTAAACCTATTTTATTTTCTATAACACCCCTCCTATTCTCAAAATAATAAAAAGAATACATATCATATTTGAATTTTTTAAGGCTTGGTTTGTTTGCAATATAATTTCTTTTGTAGTAGTGCACAAAAATGGAATTGCAAATAAGTTCATAAATTCTAAGTTAATTTTCAACTTTTATCTTGTTGCTTTATTATTTGTTTGTAGTGGAGATGAAAAGTAAGGGTCCTTTCCCTACTTTTTCCTTCAAACCAAACACACTTAAAAGAGTCCCACACTATCAGTTGGTATAAAAGAGTCCCACATATAAATACAGCTTAAATATATTGGTTAAGGCTTTATTTTTCTCCTACGTACCATGGTCAACCATGGTCACATGCTTTCTTCCCAATACCTCTTGATTTTTCACATCCAAATCCTAAATTTTAAAGCATAAACACCCTTACCTCTGACCCTAAACCCTATGTTTGGTTTGAAGGAAAATGTAGGAAAAGGAAGGGAAAGACAAGAAAATTAATACAAGGTTTGTAAAGGTTTTCCTACTTTTCCCTTCCTTTTCGTACATTTTCCTTCAAACCAAACATAACATAAAATTAAGGGTAAATTTCTTAAACTACCCTTATGGTTTAGCTAATTGACTAAGTGTATCCTTACTGTTTGAAATTTAACTGACACTACCCCCTACTGTTTCTAACAATTAACTAACTCTACCCTTACCATTAACATCTGTTAATATTTCGTCAAAACCCAAATACACATAAGACCATGTGACATTTAAAATTCTTTTAAAACCCAATATTACCCCTCCCTCATTCCCTTCCTCTGACCGGCAACACCTTCCTCACATCGGAGGAGCAAATCTGGATTTTGATGGCTGATGGTGAGAATGATCGAGTTCCTAGTAATATTTGTTTTGGCCCATTTCCATTTTCTCTCTCTCTCTCTAAGTCTTTAATCTTTCGATAGCCTCCTCCCTCCTCTCATTTTTCTCATTTTTTTTTCATTTACAGTCGCCGCTGCAACTCCAACAGTGGCAATGTTCTCACTGGCAACATGAGGATAGGTCTGACTCGGATACAAGAAAGACATTAGATACAAGAGACAAATATTTCATTTGCTTTCCAACACTTTTTTGGCACTGAATCCATACCTTGTTGGGAGAAAATTTCTACAAGGGGAGGGGGAACAGGGGCAAGACGAGTCATCTTCAACAGAGAGCAAGCGAGTGTCGAAGACGAGTCATCTTTGGACAAAGGGAAAACGAGCCATCTCTCTCTCTTATCTCTCTTTCTCTCTCCCCTCCTCTTTCACTATGTTCTGCCACCGCCACTGCACGTTGCAGCGGCGGATTCGGTACTTCTCCTTCCACCACTCCGCTCTCTTTCTCTCTCCCCTCCTCGTTCACTTCATTCTCCCACCGCCGCTGCAAGTTGCAACGGTGGATTTGGTACTTCTCCTTCCACCGCTTCCAACACCACTGCTCCACGTCATTTTCAGACATTATCTCTCTCTCTCTCCCCTCCTCTTTCACTTCCTCCATTCTGCCACCCTTCGTTGGCTATCATCACATTCTCTAGATCCTCAATCACCAACTGATAAAATACTCAAACTCGCCGAAGTCGTAGATGCCCATGTAAGAGTTATCGGAGATTCTTGGTGGAAGCAACAGAAGAGGAATCCGGTTCGTGGAAACCCACACACCCGATGGTATTCATTCTCCACTCAGGTTCAGATTGATTCTCCATGGTTCAGACTGACTTCTCCTAGACAAAAACGTCGTCGCACCGCCGGGAGTTGCAACGGTAACCCACACAACCAAGGTGTTTGTTCTCCACTCAGGTTCAGACAAAAACATTATGTGGCTCTCATCGGAAGGAGTGAGAGAGAGGTCAAATGTTTTAAGTAAAAACTTAAAATGAGGGATAGATCGGTCGAGTGTTTGAGTTTAAGGGTAAAATGGATATTTTATATTTTCTCGTCTATATTAAACAATTGTCAGAAACAGTATAGATAGTGTTAGTCAATTTTCAAATAAAAATACACTTAATCAATTAAGGATATCTTAAGAAATTTACCCTGATCGGAGGGGGGGGACATATACCAGCCAAGTATTGGCGTATTGCGCGTCTATATTAAACAACTGTCAGAAACAGTACGAATAGTGTTATTCAATTTTCAAATAAAAATACACTTAATCAATTAGCAAAAAATAAATTTACCCTAAAATTAAAGCTGAGAATGCATGTGATCAAGTCGGGGTGGGGGGTGGGGGGGACATATACCAGCCAAGTATTGGCGTATTGCCCGGTTGGAAGGAGAGGACATAAATCGTCTTCCCTCACCTCACCCCAAAATTACGGGCTGTACCTCTTTGGCTCTTACCCATAAGCACCTGTCCAGTGGATAAGGATGAGGGAGAAATCAGTTGCTTCACTTGGAATAGCGCCCGACTAAAACTGTTAAATTACATCCTTTCATGCTTACCGTCGCTCCATCTACATCATTTCGTTTCTGTTGAAGGTATTCCGATGAAAAGGATATAAATATAAAGATATTCCGATGAAAAGTTCCAAAAGGCTGTAAATATGGTGTAAGAACGGTTCCAAGGACTGAATCTATACTCTTTTAGCGCATTGTTGTTTAAGGAGTAATTATTGAAGAGGGTAGATTCGGTGCTCATATCATTGTCGACATAAATTTCGTGCATAAATTTAGAGTATAAAAAAGTGGATAAATTAAAAAAAATTAATTTTTTTTTTGTAAAAATTTAAGTGGGATATAAAGTCTTTTTTTCTTGGCATAGAAAACCCTTTGATTCTCTTGTCTTGAATAAAATCCAGAACCACGATTAGAACTTACAATTATAAGAAGCAAGTAACACCCAACCTTGTATGAAAGAAAATTTATTCATGTTCAATCAATGATTAGAATGTGAACAGCTGAAAGCAATATTCTCGCTTGTAGAATTGAAAGAAGCCTTTTAGATCACAGGAACTTGAAGATTGAAATTTCCCCGATTGATACGGTACAAAGTTGTAGCAAGTGCTTCGGTAGTTGAAGAGTTTGAGTCTTTCTTCTTCCTTCCTTGATCTTAGTGCAGCCCGTTTTCTCTCCTTTTTCAAAAGGAACGGAAATGGTCGAAACCGAACGGAAGCGGTCAGAGACAAAATTGGTGTTTGAAAGAGGGGAGCCGAATGGGAGAAAGGCCATCCAAACAAAAAGACCCCCCTATCCCCTTTTATAGTGAAAGAGCTTGCCCAATTCAGATCTGATAAGGGATCAAACATTTAATTTGGGGGACCCGATCTGATTTAAAGGCTTATTAAGAAAGGAATTGTATTTGCCTCCCTCCCATTTAAAGACATATGCCACTTGGCAAAAAGGGGTTGGGCCCATGCAACTCCTAATTTATTTGATTAGACTTGATTTCCAAACTGGGCCGATTAATCAATCCTCTTGTGATCAATTTATGATCTACTTAGAAGTTCATTGGGAAATGGGTTGGATTTGTCCCCCATCCTATTTAAGGACAAATGCCACTTGGCAAAGAGGAGTTGGATCCATGCAATTCTTGATTTATTTAGCTAAATTTGACTTCCAAATTAGGTTGATCCATCAAGGATACACTTGTGTCAGTTTCTTTTTAAATGGGATTCTGCATGTACCAATCAAATCAAAGATTTGGTAAACCTTACTGACAGATTTAAACTAGGTTTTTTTTTTCGTGCATTGTAATTTGTAAACATCTTTCTCATGGCTGAAAAAAGCTGTGAAAATGATGTAAGTTGCACCAAATCCCATTTCAGTTATGAGGATATAGATGTAGGAAGTAGGAAAAGCATGAACAGGATATCGGAGTGACTGTACGGGATATAACATGGGAGACCAGATCTGTGCCTCACACCAACCTCACACGCATATCTTTCCATGCATTGGAAATATCTCTCGTACATATATATTATTATTCATGGGAGATATTTTCAATGCACGGTGGATGTAACTATGAGGCGCTCGTGTGTGAGGAGAAGATCCCATTCCACAACATGCCAAGGGCACTTGACTCTATTTTTAGAATCTCACACCTTACATCTTATACATGGCTGGTCCCACTTTTATGATGAATCCCAATCTTGTGATGAGATATGCGGTGTGAGATTCTGTTGGCAGAGGGTTGGAGCGTGTTCTGTTAATAGAAGATCTCAACTCTATCGGAATCGCCTAACGCCGTATTCAACATAGCAATCGTGGCATGGGCCAGCTTGTGGATAAAGTTTTACACGTAGATCGAAAAGTGAAAACATTGACTTTGCTCAGTTTTTGACCCATAAAATTAATGGAGAAATATGGATACACACGATGCAGAATTCTGAATTCCAACCCCCCCTACAACTAGCCCTCTCCCCTCCTATAGATCACCCCATTAATGGTGGCTCCTGATTCCTGAATCCTGATCGTTGTATAACATAAAACATTGGATAGAACATGTCCCGTTATTGGGCCCATATCAGACCCATCTAAGTTCTAACGATATTGTCGTGTACCCAAGCCCAATATACTCCCTTGTAAACGTAAAAATCTGGATTACACAAAAAGCGTCGCACATTCTTATACTTTCATGGTGATTGCTGAGACAGGATTTAGTAGGCACAAAAAGCGTCGCACACTCTTATACTTTCATTGTGATTGCTGAGACAGGATTTAGTACGCATGTTAGGTAAGCACAATGAGTAAGTACCTAATAGCTCTGTTTTCGTTAATATGCTTCTCATTCAAACATTTTTTTTTACTTCTTTAGACAGGAATTATTTGTTATCTTATTATTTTTGACAAAACAATTAAAAATAAAAAAACCAAAGAAAAAAAGAAAACCTAAATGTATTTAAGTGCTTACTCATTGTGCCTACTTAACGTGCCTATTAGACCTGGACCCCTTTTTTTCTAATTAACTTTTATCATTTCAAATACTTCTAATAAACCCAACATTTCCCTTGATCTCTTGATTTCATCATGATCATCCAATTCCTTGAACTCTTGTATTTGGGTGATTAAAAAAAGTTCTGTTCTATAATTTCTCCAAGAATGGGCCCGTATGTAGTAAGTATGGGAGATTGAATCAAAAGCAGTATCAAGGGGCTTTGATTTTTCTGACCTACAACAGCTAAGAATATCAAATGATAATGTTTTTCTTATCCTATCATTTCTACATATAACTTTTTTAATCTTTGTGTAGCAGTTTGTACTATGTCACTCCCTTGATTCACTTTAAATGATCTATGGACGATATGCAAGAGATAGAAACATTGACACTGTGGTGAGAAAATGTGTTGTCACGGTGCATTAAGTGAGAGAAATTATGAGAGTGACAGCTCTCTGTATAATGAAGTTGTTCAACTTTATCTTCCTTTTATTTCAAACCAAACATAGCCCAATGGAATTCCTGCTCTGTTGTCGTCGCTTGTAGACATAAACCATAAGCTAAACCATGTAAATCTCTATATATATTCTCTTGAGTTCTTCTATTTTGCATTTTTTTATTGCATTTTTCTCCATTTGCCAATCGATTTCAAAGCATCGGTTTGTTGTTTCATAATATTTACTCCTAAAACTATTATCATATATCAATAATATCCTTGGATTTAAGCCAATTTCAAATTTAGAATCATTTCAGCATTCAGCTTTTAACACCTATTTCATCATCATAGCTGAACTGAATTACTTGCTACTTAATTTGTATTTATCAAATGTTTGGGTTAGAATTAGGTTACTGTTGCTGCTAAATATGAGGCCAAAGGCAACAAGGTGATTTTGCTAGTGTCCGAAGCCCACAGGTCTGATTTGTAAACAGGAGAAGAGCATATATCAAAGGCCCCAAGTGTTATCGCAAGGGCAAAGACTTTGATGGTTAAGTTAGTGAAGTGCTTAAAGAGGAGTCAGACTAGATAAGAAAGGAGACCTTAAAGCTTAATCCTTAATAGCCAATAATGCATGGGTCTCTCTGAATTATGAATACTTACCTTGAGATGAGTGCCCCTTTTATATCTAACATTGTCTAAGGAGTGATTGAAAGCAATTGATGATGTACAATCAGGATTTGATCTGACGGATGTCACATGGTACGATCTAAGGCCCGCCAAGTATCTTTACATCAGTTACCATTACTTTAGTCTCTACCTGCACTTTTGGGGATGTGGTTTTTCTTGTTTGAGTTGCATAATTGGAACCCAATAGTACCAATAACCACATGTTGGGTGGGCCCAAACACCCATCAAGGTGCCGTGACTGTGATCCCACAACCATCCACCTAAAGATGGATTGGCGTTTTCAACTTTTTACTTGAAAATCTTCCCCATGTAATTAATTTTGCTAATTTTAATTGCATGGGCTTCCACTATATAAATATTAAATAGAAAACTTTTTTTTTTTTTTTCTGACCGGAAAGGACCATTGTCACATTTCAAAATACACATGGACCATATAGACACCATTCATCTGAAATGTTGTGTCATTTCAAGTAGATCGTAACGTCAATAAAGCAGGTTCCATACAATCCAAATGTATTAACATGAATTTATAACAAGAAAATTTTGTATGCTTAGTATTTTGTGGGATAAAGCTGATATGGACTAGAGGATTCAATATGTCGCCAATCCAAAAGGGTTCCTTACTCATCTACACCATATTGGTAAACCTTCTCTTTACTGGAAAAAGTTGTGTGCGGTTTAGCTTCGATCTCTCTTTTTTGATAATTTCATCACCATGTACTTCAATGGTCCCATGCATCTCAACATCAAACTTTGCGGCCAAGGATGCACATAGCCACAGCCACAACCATCATTCAATGAGGAAGGTGTGGAGTCTAGACCTACTCTGGATTAAACAAGATTTGTAATACTTGTTAGAACACCAACTCAGAAAAAGGAAAAAAGAAAAAATTAATGCTAATTGCAGATGGCAGAAACCGTAGAATAGTAGGAATCACTTGACATGTTTGTTTTTTATTGCTAACTAGTCAGTCCGGATGCTGGAGACAAAATCATATACACCCAGTTAAACTATCTATCACAGTTGAACACGCCAGTACTCATTGTGAGCTCCATCTGGGACTCAGCTATACTGAACACTGGCATGTTCAACCGTGATAGGTAGTTCAGTCAGGTGTGTATGTTTTTGTCTCCAGCTAATCTATTCCCTTAACAAGTATTACACATATTATATGACTGTATCCAGTAGACATGGACTCGAAAGTGTTTTTGTGATTTCGTCAATGTACAAGCAAGGTTTGAAGTATTGGCATTGACAAGAACATTGAAAAGTCAGTTGATACTTAATAAACATCTATATGTTACTTTAAAAAGTATGGATGGCCTCAAGAATATTTATGAAATTTTCTAAGGACAATATTTACCCCTCTATATTTAAATTTAGTGATAAAAAATGAAGATAAATAGTGTAATTGGTTCTTGATATTAAATGAGTTGAAAAGAGGTAATTTAAATATATCCAATGCATTCAATCCTCATTAAATCCAACATTTAAGTTATTCATATTCATTGAATCATTTATTTAAATCATTTTTATTTCTTCTTGAGTTATCATCGACCTCAGCGTCTGTTCCCCTTAGCATCGGTTCTACTTAGCGTTGGTTCACCTTCCATTCTTCGATTATCAACCCAGTGTTGGTTTGTATTCTCAGGTATGTTATCCTCTAGCCATTGTCGATTCATCTCCCACCTTACACAACCTTCTTCTAATTGATACCTAACCTCCATCCATAATATTCCTCCTAACCGATAACTAACCTCCATCCAGAGTTGCATGCTAGCTTATCTCTAACCCTCACATCAGATCACCCCATTTCTGCATGCAGCCGCCTCTCAAGCTAGCAAGCTTATCAACCTTGCATGTTTGTAACTTCTTCTCTATAACGTCCTCCTTCTCCGTAACTTCTTCTCGGTAATCTTTTGCTAGCCTAGCACCTTCTCCTCCTCTGTAACTATCCCTCTTCTGTCTCACGTAACACCGCCAACACAACCCCCCCTTCTCTGTAACTTCTCCTTCTCTCTCCAACATATCATCCATGTAACCCCTGAAATTATCACCCCACATTCCATTACACTCATATCGGGTGGATAGATTCTACTACAACATAGATTCTTCCACCTTTCCCTATAGATAGATTCTCTCCCCTGTACCACCCCACATTCCGCAGTCCCCATAGGGCCCCATCGGGAAGTTACTGACTCTCATCCTCTCTCGTGAAAACCGAATAGCCCTCATACCAGTATGTCCTCAAAGGAAAAAGAAATAATATCCGCCACAAATTCCATGCATGCAACTACGAACATCGAATCCCTCTTCTCACATACAGTAAATGTAAGTAGTGACTTTCAAACTCCTTCCTTCGAACCTATAGAGGAAGCTATTAATGTTATAGCCGTTACATTAAAGGGGCACATTTTCCTGCACCAACAAATAATTGAAGACACCTTGGCTAACCATGTTAGCATTCAATGGAAAGCTACAACTCCTATTATGATTCGATTTATTGAAGGAGGAAGTCTTGAGTTCTTGTTTTCTAATCAGAATGACAGACAAATTGCATTAGAGGAGGGCCCATGGTTTTATCAATCCAGCTGGATACTTCTTGAAGAGTGGAGTGATTCATGCACTGGCACAGTTAAGAAGGTATGGAGTCAAAGGCTATGGTTGCAAATACACATGCTACCCAGAGGGACAGTCGAGGATAGCAGGGTTTGCTCTCTCACACAAGTAGCAGGAGCAATCGTCCCCAATCAGGAAAAATTCCAATAGGTCACTTTATTCGGGGTTTGTATGTTAGGAAGAAAATTATTATTGATCTTCGCAAACCCCTCTGCATAGGATGCTTCATGTTCTATCAGGGTAAGCCGATTTGGCTCCGTTTTTGTTACGAGCAACTCCCTCATGTCTATGCAAACTATGGCCCCATCGGCCATGTTTGGACAAACTGCAAGTGACTTATCTCCACAGCTGTGGATTACAGACAACTGCTTGAAGAGAGAACCATCGACAACCCCGGTGAATGGTTGAGAGCAGAGTTCCTTCCAGAGAAACCCTTCAATCTCCCAATCTTCAACTTGAAGAGAGCCAAACCAGACTCTTGTAGAGTCCGCCACAGTGAACATGGCTCGGACGAGGATTCTAAAGACGGCTTAGGTGGTCGAAAAAAACGTTGTATCGACAACTCCAGTGAACATCTCGCACTCATCTCTGGTAACTCGTGCATGCATGAGAATCACCGAGTCCCTTCCAGCTAGCACTCCCTCCAAGTCAACATGTGGCCGTCATGCAAGTATTTCGAGCCTGCATGCTAATCATAATCAAACGAAGTGGCCTAATGACCAGAAACTGGATTTGACAGCCCACTACCTTACCAAAACAGGGAGCTTAGGCACAATCAATTTACTTACTGGGTAGTCACTTACCCGATGGAGCGCTGCTTGGAGCGCTGCTTGGAGGATTGCTACCACACCGTTGACTTCACTAACCTGACCCTCTCACACTTTGAACCTACCCAGGTATGCTCCACCTTGCATTTTCTTTTTAATTTCTTCTATTTATCTATAATTATGCATTCAACATTCATCATTTTCTTTACATACATTATGAAAGTACTTGCCTGGAACATAAGGGGAGTTAATGACTCCAAGAAAATTAGAGAACTCTCCAAACTATGCCGCAAAGAGAAACCTGACATACTGTTCCTTTCTGATACCAAACTTAGTTTGTCCATAACTCCACCACTAGTTAAAAAATTAGGTTTTTCACACCATGCACTATGGGAAGCAGTGGGTTTATCCGGAGGTCTATTATGTTGCTGGTCGAATCTCTCAGATATAAAAGTTCGCCAAACACACCCCGATATAATTCAACTGCAAATAAAAAATTGCCCCCCAAATCAATCCTGGCAACTTCTCCTTTTTTATGGCCACCCGGTCAGGCATCAAAGGAAAATACTGTGGAGTTATTTAACTCAATTGCAGTCATCCACAAGTCAGCCTTGGTTGTGAATGGGAGACTTAAATGATATATACAGACCGGAGGACCACAAGTCTTTCAGAAACAACAGCCCCATCCTATCTAAAGCTCTATCACACTTCATCAGCACCTTCAACCTAATAGATTTGGATTTCATTGGTCCATCTTTCACTTGGACTAATGGCCAGCAAGGCTACGCAAAAGTCCTGGAGAGACTAGATAGAGCTTTAGCCACTTCCTCATGGTGTTCTCTCTTCCCCCACACTATTCTTCACAACCTCCCCATCACCTCATCGGATTATGGTCCCATTTGTATAAATACCAACCCATCCCCACCACTTAGAAGACCTCAATTCCATTTCTTACCTTTCTGGACTGAATACCCACAATGCAAAGAAATTATCACCCAAATTTGGGACCAAAACATTACAGGTTCAGCAGCTCATCAAGTCACAAAAAAATTGAAAGAATGCAAATCCCAACTTCAGGCTTGGAACAAATCCCACTTTGGTTTGATTCAGGACCACATTCAAACACTCTCTAATAAAATTTCCAGCATCCAAATGTCCCATGCTAATGAGAAGCAACACCAACTACTAAATTCCCTCAAAAAGCAGTACCATTACTGGCTGCTCAAAGAAGAGCAATTATGGAGACTCAAATCCCAAGAACTTCGGCTTAGAGAAGGGGACAAAATTTTTTCACCGAATGGCTAATCTTAGAAACACCAAAAGTAATGTGGAATGGTTAAAAGCTGCAAATGGTCACTGGACATCTAATCGGGGAACCATAACTCTCACTTTTAAAAATGTCATCTTGAACACGGGGAGCCAGCCGGAAAGCTTTAACCCAAATCTGCTAGAGAACATTAGCCTGCCCATGCTATCTGCCCAGCAAATTGAAGCTTTACTCCTCCCCCCAAACTTTGAAGAATTGGCTTCAGTAATAAAAGAAATGAGTCCTCATAAATCACTAGGTCCAGATGGCTTCACGGCAAACTTTTATCAACATTTCTGGGAAGTGCTCAAACATGACATCCTCTCCATGGTTCAAAACTTCTTTAACTGTGAACACTTACCCTAGGAAATAAAAAACACAAACATAGTCCTTATCCCCAAAAATAATAAGTCAGTGGACACCTCCAGTTACCGGCCAATCAGCTTATGCAATGTTCTTTACAAAATCATTTCCAAATGGATGGTGCTTCGTTTGCAACCTATTCTGCAACAGGAGATATCACCCTTCCAATCAGGATTTTTTAAGGGCAGACAGATCACAGACAACATTCTCATAGCTAAGGAGATCTTACAGAAAATGCAAACTTAGAAAAGAGGGAAAGGTTTCATTGCTCTCAAACTTGATATGTCCAAGGCTTTTAATAGGATGGGTTGGTGCTTTCTATACCATGTCTTACGGAAAATGGGCTTCCTAGCAAAATGGTGCAACATGATACATCAGTGCATCTCCACAGCCACCTTCTCAACCAAAATTGCGGGAAAAGCATATGAACATTTTCATTTGAACCGAGGTTTAAGACAAGGTGACCCACTATCCCCATATTTATTTATCATCGGTATGGAGGTCTTCTCATAGCTCCTACTTCAGGCTTCCAACTCAGGTAGCATTGAAGGGGTCACCTTTTGTCCTAATGGAACTCCCATTACGCACCTGCTTTTTGCTGATGATTGCATCATCTTCTATAAAGTGGACATGTCACAAGTTAGAGCTCTGGTCAACACCATCAAAATGTTCGAATCCTTATCTGACCAATGGATAATTTATGCCAAATCCAGCATATTCTTTAGCAAAAATGCCCAAAGGCAGCATAGAAAATTCTTCTCACTCACTAAAGGTGAAGTCATCTATAGCAGGGTCTCAGTACTTGGGCTCTCCTATACTAGTGAATAACAGATTGCGAACTTCTCATAAAGAATTAATTGACCGAGTCTCTTCAAAGATCAATGCGTGGAGTACCAAGCTATTATCACAAGCTGGAAGAACGGCTCTCATCAAATCAGTCCTACAGTCAATCCCTACCTACACCATGTCAACCACCATCCTTCCAAGCACTATGACGTCCAAACTGGATAAATCAAGTAGAACATTCTGGTGGTTCAACTCCAAAGATCCTACACATCACACTATGGCCTGGCGAAAACAGTGTTGCCCTAAAACTCAAGGAGGGCTGGGTTTTCGAACAAGTGCCGAAATGAATAAAGCCATGTTTGGAAAGCAAATTTGGAGGTTGCTCACAGAGAAGCATGGGTTGTGGAATAAACTAATAAAAGAGAAATACTTTCCTAATACTTCTCTTTTTGCGGCCAAGAAAGGACAAAGAAGCTCATGTTGGTGGAAACATGCTCATCGGGTCTCTAATACCATGAAATCCAATCTACTATGGGTTGTCAAGGACGGTTCCAATATTTCCGTTGTAGTTGATCCTTGGATCCCATCCATACCTGGACACATTCCCAATCTTTTCACATCAGGCAATACAAGTCCACATGCAAATATCAAAGTAGCAGAATTGCTAAATCCAGATCACAGCTGGAACCACACAAAGCTCCAAGAACTTTTTGACGAGGATTTCATTGCCCACATTCAGAACATTACACTCCAGCCCAATTAATCTGAGGATCTACTTATATGGAAGAAAAATAACTCTAGAGTCTTCACAGTTAAATCTGCATACCACCTATATAACTATGCAGAAAGTTCAGCTTCAGCCAATCATTTCGATTGGAAAATCTTATGGAAACTCAAGGTTCCCTATCGCTTCCAATTATTTCTTTGGAAATTATTATGGGATGGGCTACTCACGAAGGATAAATGCTCTAAGTGGATGAGAAGCCTAGACCTGCTCTGTAGTTTCTATAAGGAAAGAAAAGAGATAGTCTTCATCTTTTCTTTCAATGTCACTATACTAGAACAGTCTGGTGGAGCTCTCAGATTGGATTCGACCCCGGCTCTCTTACAATCCAACCGGCTCACATCATCATATCAGATTGGTACAATGCAATGAAAAGCCAGTTTGGTAAAGAACAAGCCTCATCATGTCTAAGCAAGTTTAGCTTGATCACCTACCATTACTCAACTCACCCACCACCCCCATGTTTATTGATGGCTCTTTTAATCTAGTTACAGGAAGTGCCGGACGAGGATTCATCATAAAAAATACCATTGAAGGATTCCAAATTGGAGAAAGAGGTTGTTGTTGGGCCATCAACAGTTACGATGCTGAAATATGAGCCCTTTTAATTGACCTCAAAGCTGCAAGCTCGAACAACATCAGGCATCTCCTAGTCTTTTCTGATAATGCAGATCTTATAGATCTTGTGAATACAGATCGATCAGCGAAGCATTGGGTGGATCAACTACATCGCTACAGTCTAAGACATGCTAGATCTCTCTTTTTGTCTATAAATTTTGTACATATTAATAGACAGCATAATCAAGCTGCTCATCTCTTTGCTTACATATCTTGCATGGGGCAGCTATGTATCCAATATGACTCTAGACGATCTTCTCATGTAACTATTTCTACAATCAGTTAATGAAGATCTTTTTCTTTTGCAAAAAAAAAAAAAAAGTCAGTTTTATTTCTTCTCATCATTAAGTTCTATCAATTAAATCTACACTTAATAAATTAATAATTTCAATAAAATAAAAGCTTATACCCTTAAAATCTACCTAGCAAAAATAGTGTTTTCATCTAAGTGGTGGTAAAAAATTAAATCATTTTGGGTTAAATGGGTTAGTCCATGCTGCCACGATTAAATAATAAATTAAAAAAATAGATAAAATTAAAAAAATTGGAAACATTTTTAACATACATATTAAACAATAATAAGTATGTTAAACAAGAAATGTTTTTATTAATGATAAAAATGGAATGTAAATTTAAAACCAATTGGAAATAAAAATATTCTCCAATTCTCTCTCATTAAATCCTATATTTAAAATATTTTTTCCCATCATTAAATTCTTGTAATTAAATCCACAATATTAATTTTAATATTATAAAAATAAATATTTTGAAAATTAATTTGAAAAAAAACCATTTTCTTCCCTCCCAGTGGTGGGTAAGCAATTTGACCATTTGGGGTCAAATGGATTAATAAATAGTGCCATAATTAAATAATAAAAAATTTAAATAAATAACTATGAAATGTAAGAAGTATTTTTATTAATAATAAAAATGGAAAGCCAATTTCAAAATCTACCTAGAAATTATGTCATAGTCAAATAATAAAATTTTTAATAATAGAAAATACAAAGAATCCCAAAAATTAAAAAAAAAAGATAAGAGAAAATTTTGGGTACAAATCTAATGTTATATATTTATAAAAAATAAAATATTGGGTACATATCTAATATTGTACATTCATTATATTGAACAAAAATAAGTTTTATACATAAGAAATAATTTTATCAATGATGCAAATGTAATACAAAATTTAATGTCAACCTAGAAATCAAAAAAAATTTATTTTTAGATGGTGGGTTATTGGTTTGAGTAAAATGATACTATAGACAAACAAAAATTAAGTGTGATAAGGAAAAAATATTTTATATAATGTAAATTTAAAATGTAATTTAAAGGGAAAATTATAGTCAAAGTCGGTTGTACATTTAAAATTAGGTTGCAGGTTGGTCCAAAAACCAACCAAACTCTGAAAACCGGTTCTACATTTCAAATTATAAAAACCCCTGCCATGTCATCAGAAGCTTATGTGGTTGTTGCCAACTGAGGGGATGAGAAATCCATCGTATGGACGCCCAAAACTTGCAGAATTAGGTGGGCGAATTCCAAAAAATTTTTCTCTCCCTTCAACTGGGAATCACATTCCCTATTTAGAAAATCATATTTTTAAGGATCAATCTTGAACCATAAACTGAACCAGATCTGAACAAAAGCAGTAGGAGAGGATTATACCTGATACGGAGAAATAGTATCTCCCAACGAAGATGTTCACGCCCAAGGAAGGATCCAAAGACTGCTCCCACTGAAGATGGCACAGTGTAGGATGGAGTAGAATCAGCAGTGTTCTTCTCCAAGAACCTATTCCTTAGCACGTGAGCACAGCTTCCTATCAGTCCCTTCACAAGGAACTGATATCAAGATCGAATCTTGATTTCTCCCACTGAAGAGGAGGTCGAATTGGCAGGTGAGGCGGCGGCAGGAAGGAGGCGACAAGAGAGAATTTTCGCAGGTATGCTGAATTCTCTCTTCTGTGATTTCAGCTCTAAAGACTTGCAGTGATCTAATGATCTTGTGATAATCTGAAGGCTGCCGCCCCTTCCTTCTTTTCTCAACCTTAAAAGATCAGCTCCTAATCCTATTAGGAGTTGCTGATCCAAATCTCACTTTGGATCAGACATCCCTTTAGGTGATAAGGATAAACCCTTATCTTATCTGCAGATTAGATCAGCATTCTCCTAATCTCATTAGGAGGTTTCCAAATCTAAATCGCATTTAGATCTGGACTCTCTGAGTGGATAGGGTTAAGGCCCATTAAGATCATTAAGATCTGCTAATCCAACCCAGAATTCGCCCCATATTTAACTAATTAAAACAGCCTAGTTCGAAATGGGCTTTAGGCCCATTAAGATCATGTGCTCACTTAGCCTTCCTAACTGCTGCCCAGTTGGGCTTCCTTGTATGGCGTGGGACCCAAGCATTGATCTACACATCAGCCACATGGGTTCAGCCCAGCCTCTATTACAAGGCCAGGCCGAATACACTGTTATGGACAGTGCACCCCCTGAAACCCATCAAATGGGCTCTATGGGCCCAACACTTACCATAAGTGGTCCCTGGGCCAAGCCACCTTATAACACCTAGGGACTGTGGACAGATGCAAGATTAGCACATCAGGTATAACCCTCTATGGTCTTACACTCAACCTCTCAGCCCATAATGATCAAACACTGCTTGACAAGAGAGGACCTCTCCCTCGGCTGCAAGGAACAGTGCTGCACTCTCTGCTTATATGGATCATGGGAATTAAAACATTTTGCAAACATTTTAGAAACCATAATGTATATATACTTTTGTATCTCATATAAAATATATTTTCCAAGACAAATCTCAACGATTGAAATCGGCTGCCGACAGTCTTGGTTTCCATCAGATAGAGTGCATCCCCGATCATTACCTTTGTCCAACAAAGGGGCTAATCCTGTCACTATGATCACCCACTCAGATGAATTCTCAGATTGTCCCAACATACCCAGGTTTTGACCCCCGCTAAGGATCTCACTGATTGGTACATCAAAGACAATTCAATCCGACACCTAGTGCAGTATCATAATCGAATCTAGGGGTCGGGTGTAACTTTCCAGTTTTGCTCATTAATCTCCAAGGTCCAGGGCAATACTGGAAATCTGGTCCGGTTCAAAGATTCAATTGATCCTACATTGTATGCACCTAGGGTCTCACCCTGGCGGCTATGACAGGCCACCCCAACCGACTTGGTGGCACATTAGTGCCAGCCTTATCAGGATAGGTCTCCCCAGACCGACCCACTGGCTGTGAACATTCTAAACTAACATGAGTCTCATTAAGTGTCCAGTTTAAGGGTATTACACAGAAACATACCAAGGGAACATGAATCAAATATGTACTTTTATTCATTTACAATAAACTCATAATGTACATCATTCTAATTGAAGCTAAGGGCATACAAAACTGTCCAACACCAACATGGGACTCTTATTCCATGTTGCACAAAACAGAAAACCTATATCGAAAATAGGTTCTCAGTTTCTCTCCCATTCCCTCTGTCTCTTGATCTCCCTCCCTTCTCTCTCACTCTCACAATCATCTCTTGATCTCTCGCTCACTCTGTCTCTCCCACTCTCTCTGCTTCAGTTTGTAGCCAAATCAAAACATCACTTTCTCTATTATTCTCCCTCAATCTTTCTCATTCTTCTCCCTCACTCTCCTTCTCAATCAAAATCTCCTTCTCCCTCAATCTCTAGCATTCTCTAATTGGTGTTGATGTTCCAGTTTCTGGTCACGTATCATTTTTTTGTGCTAAGTACCTTGTCATTTGGTCTGCTCCCAGGTGGTCGATGACTCATAGGCTGAAGTGGATCTCCCTGGTGTAGCGCAACCCGGTTGCTCCCTATAGGAGATGATCTGCTCATCTTTGTAGAAAGCGGACCTGGTTGATCTGCAAGAACTGAATCAGAGAACCCAAGTGTGTTTACCCGACGAGGTCACTCCGATGGCTAAGTCAACACTTAGTTGTGAGCTAAAGATGATATTAGAGAGTGGGAGAGCTAGAGGGCAGAGATTACCTTTTCATCTCCTTCTCCCTCACCCCTAGGGGTGAGGCCTTTATATATTGGAGTCCTCGTGGGTTTGGTGGAGCAGTTCCTGGGTTCCCGCTGTGATGGGACCTGTTTTCATTTTAGGTGGGGATAAAGCCACCAACTGGTAAGGTTGCCCATTTCCTCCTAAATCGGGGAGTGGGTGAGCTAATATAGTCGTTACAAGTCATAATCCCATAAAATGCGGGGTATGGTGGTGAGCTCCTCGGGGTTGTCATGCGGTGGTCGGTTTGGCTAAGAACCGAGCTGCCTGTAAGGTGCCAGGCTGCATGGTGGCGAGCTGCCTGTGAGGTCCGAGCTGCTTGGTGGCGAGCTGTCTGTAAGTGCCAGGCTGCTTGGTGGCAAGCTGCCTGTGAAGTGCCGAGCTGTTTGTAAGGTGCTAGGCTACATGATGGTGAGCTGCCTAGTGGCAAGCTGCCTGTGAAGTGCTGAGTTGTCTGTAAGGTGCTAGGCTACATGATGGCAGCTGCCAGTGAAGTGCCGAGCTGTCTGTAAGGTGCCAGGCTGCATGATGGCGAGCTGCCTGTGAAGTGCCGAGCTGTCTGTAAGGTGTCAGGCTGCATGATGGCGAGCTGCCTATGAAGTGTCGAACTATCTGTAAGGTGCCGGGCTGCATGATGGCGAGCTACCTGTGAAGTGACGAGATGTCTATAAGGTGCCAGGCTACATGATGGTGAGCTGCCTGTGAAGTGTTGAGTTGTCTGTAAGGTGCCAGGCTACATGATGGCGAGCTGCCTATTGGCAATCTGGTTGTGAAGTATTGAGCTGTCTGTAAGGTGCCAGACTGCATGATGGTGAGCTGCCTAGTGGCGAGCTACTTGTGAAGTGTTGAGCTGCTTGGTGGTGAGCTGCCTAGTTGACAGGAGGTTCCAAGTGTCATAATGTGAGTGGAGGGCCAAATCCGCCCTTATCATTTGCTTCCCACTCCCGAGTTGAAAGTAACTCGGCGAAGGGAGTAGATTTCTCCCTTTGGCTCGAAATTCAATGAGCTCGTAAGCGCTGATTCAATTCCTTAGGCTCTAGGAGAGACTCGCAATCCACTCCTGGATTTTGCCCATGCCGAAGAGGCGATTGGGTCTTATGTGGTGCCGAGGTCTCTACCAGTTTGGTACTTTAGCCCTTAGTCTCTGGGAGCAACTTATAGTCCACTCTTGTTGATTTTGTCCATGCCGAAGAGGCGATTGTGTCTTAAGTGCCCAAGCCAAGGAGGCGACTGGGACTAGCTCACCCATGCCGAAGAGGCGACTGGGTCTTAAGTGTCCATGCCAAGGAGGCGACTGGGACTTGCTCGCCCATGCCGAAGAGGTGACTANGACTAGGTCTTAAGTGTCCATGCCAAGGAGGCGACTGGGACTTGCTCGCCCATGCCGAAGAGGCGACTAGGTCTTAAGTGCCCACGCCAAGGAGGCGACTGGGAATAGCTCACCCATGCCGAAGAGGTGACTGGATCTTAAGTGCCCATGTCGAGGAGGCGACTAGGACTAGCTCACCCATGTCGAAGAGGCAACTGGATCTAAAGTGCCCATGTCGAAGAGGCGGCTGGGACTGGCTCACCCATGCCAAATAGGTGACTGGCTCTTAAGTGCCCAAGCCAATGAGGCGACGGGGACTAGCTCACCCATGTCGAAGAGGCGACTGGGACTTGCTCGCCCATGCCGAAGAGGTGACTAGGTCTTAAGTGTCCATGCCAAGGAGGCGACTGGGACTTGCTTGCCCATGCCGAAGAGGCGACTGGGTCTTAAGTGCCCACGCCAAGGAGGCGACTGGGAGTAGCTCACCCATGCCGAAGAGGCGACTGGATCTTAAGTGCCCATGCCGAGGAGGCGACTGGGACTAGCTCACCCATGCCGNTCTTAAGTGCCCATGCCGAGGAGGCGACTGGGACTAGCTCACCCATGCCGAAGAGGCGACTGGATCTTAAGTGCCCATGCCGAGGAGGCGGCTGGGACTAGCTCACCCATACCGAAGAGGCGACTGGGTCTTAAGTGCTCATGCCAAGGAGGCGACGGGGACTAGCTCACCCATGTTGAAGAGGCAACTGGATCTTAAGTGCCCATGCCAAGGAGGTGACTGGGACTAGCTCACCCATGCCGAAGAGGCGACTGGGTCTTAAGTGCCCATGCCGTGGAGGCGATTGGGACTAGTTCACCCATGCCGAAGAGGCGACTAGATCTTAAGTGATGAGGAAGTCATTTTTCAGTTCGTCAGTTCGCGCTTGGGTCAGGCCGCAAGGTCAACGCCTGCGCCAGGTTGGCGCATGTGCCAGGCTGCCACGCCAAGCCGCACGCAGGCCGCACCAGGCCGCGCCAAGCTGCGCACAAGTCGCCAGGCTGCGTCAAGCCACGCCAGGTCGTGCCAGGCCACCGGGTGGGTGCCTTAGAGCTATGACTGCGTTGCATCAGCCTCGTAATGTCAGTCACCCACTCCTATAAGAAGCTACTTGGAGCTCGACCTTTGGGGGCAGCACTACTAATTTTAGGTCGCCAGCTCACACGAGAGACTTGGAAGGCTCAACCAGCAAGAGCACCCATATAGTCTGTTGGCCGCCAACTCCCGCGGAAGCCACGAAGAGCTCATCTTTGTAGAGAGGACCTCACGAAGAGGACTGATGAGGTTTTATCTGAATTGAAAGTAAAGTTGGTAGAGCTACTTAGTCTGTTAGCTCCCTGCATAGTCTTTGAGTTCATAAAAAATGGAAACTATAATGCAAGAGCTTCAGTTTCTAAAAAGTGAGGACTTCGCTTTCTTGGAGAAGAGGACTTTGCTTTTTGTAGGATGAGAACTTAGCTTTTTGTAGTGTTTCCACAGACGGCGCCAAATGATGTTCCAGTTTCTGGTCACATATTATTTTTTTGTGCTAAGTACCTCGTCATTTGGTCTGCTCCCAGGTGGCTGATGACTTAGAGGCTGAAATGGAGCTCCTTGGTGTAGTGCAACCCAGTTGTTCCCTGTAGAAGATGATGTTCTCATCTTTGTAGACGATGGACCTGGTTGATCTGCAAGAACTGAATCAGAGAACCCGGGGGTGTTTACCCGGCGAGGTCACTCGGATGGCTAAGTTAGCACTTAGTTGTGAGCTGAAGATGATATTAGAGAGTGGGAGAGTTAGAGGGCAGAGATTACCTTCTCATCTCCTTCTCCCTCGCCCCTGGGGGTGAGGCCTTTATATACTGGAGTCCTCGTGGGTTTGGTGGAGCAGTTCTTGGGTTTCCGCTATGATGGGACCTGTTTTCGTGTTAGGTGGGGATAAAGCCACCAACCGGTAAGGTTGCCCATTTCCGCCTAAATCGGGTAGTGGGTGAGCTAATATAGCTGTTACAAGTCATAATCCCGTAAAATGTGGGGTACGGTGGTGAGCTCCTCGGGGTTGTCATGCGGTGGTTGGTCTAACTAGGAAGTAAGGTACCTGTAAGGTGCCAGGCTGCATGGTGGCGAGCTGCCTGTGAGGTGCTGAGCTGGTTGGTGGCGAGCTGCCTGGTGGCAAGCTGTCTATAAGTGCCAGGCTGCTTCTTGGCAAGCTGCCTAGTGGCGAACTGTCTATAAGGTGCCAGGCTGCATGATGGCGAGCTGCTTGTGAAGTGTCAAGCTGTTTGTAAGGTGCCAGGCTACATGATGGCGAACTAACTGTGAAGTGCTGAGCTATTTGTAAGGTGCCAGGCTGCATGATGGCAAGCTGCCTGTGAAGTGTTGAGCTGTCTGTAAGGTGTCGGGTTGCATGATGGCGAGCTGCCTGTGAAGTGTCGATCTGTTTGTAAGGTGCCAAGCTGCATGATGGCGAGATTGAGAAAGATAATGAAAGAGATTGAGGGAGAACGATAGGTAGAGGGAGAGAATAAGAGAAATTGATATAGAGAACGTAAATATAGAAACCAAAAACCATTTTATTTATTTTCAAATCACATAGTCGTTGAGCAGATAAAAATGACTGTGGGTGAAAGAGTGTGAGGGAGATTGAGAGAGAGAGAGGGGAACTAAAAATCCTTTTTTTTTTTTTCCAATCACCCAACATTAAAGGGCAATTTCAGTATAAACTTGTTATTGTGTCCAATATGGATTAAGAGTCTCATGTAGGCAATAGCTACATAACCCTCCGATGACATGGCGAGGGTTTTTATAACTTGAAATGTAGAGCCGTTTGATAGAGTTTTGTTGGTTTATGGATCAGCTTGTAACCAAATTTTAAATGTACAGCCGGCTCCGACTATAATTTTCCCTAATTTAAAACTAATTCAAAAGCAATGCTATTTCTTATCTAGATGGTGGGTCAATGATCCAACTTTTAAAAAAATCACGTGATGTCATAATTGAATAATTAATATTTAAGTTTATTTTTAATCATATTGTTACTTTTTTTTTTAATTTTCAGTTTCTACCTTAACTATGATATATCTATAATTGAAGTAATTAATATGAAGAAAAATTTCTCATGTACAATGCATGTGTTTAATTACTAGTAAGGGTAAAATACAAAAACTTCCCCTAAAGTTTCTGACAATTATAAAACCTTCCTTATAGATACATTTTAACAAAAACCTTCCTTCTATTATTGATCCAGATAGAAAACGTTAAAATGATGCATAATTTTTTTAAATGCCAATTTTACCCTTTTATAAAATGGTCCTTGTTGAAAGGTGTCCAAACACAAAATTTTGCCTGGTCAGCCACCACGAGCCGCACATGAACTTCGCCGCTTAAGTATCTAACTTCGCTAAGATTTTAGAAGCAGCTTTCTTCTCCTCTTCTTTGGTTCTCGGAAATATCTTGTTTTTACGAAAACTTGGGAAGCATTTTGCCATCCTTTCGGCTTCGTCACATTTCGGATTGTGTCTTCCTAGAACACAAAAGATATTCCTTGAACTCCTCTTGCAAAGCGGAGTTTGTTGTATTTGTTCGTAGCTATAACTAGAAGTCATTTCCAATATTTAATAACTAGTTTCGTATACAAATCTGTATCAATAACCATTTCTGCTTATCTGTGATTCATATCTTCACAACATTGTTGCTATTCCGAGCTTTCTTGACCATGCCATGCTGGTACCTTGGGAACTTGGTGAATTACGAATGTCGCATGCGGATTGAGGTTTGGGCTTTCCTTTCCATCAGATTCAATTAATACAGAATTATTTTCGTGGTACCTTCTCTGCCATTACATTGACCTTCATGTTAAACATATTACATACATAAATTCTTTTCGTTTATTCATTCTCCATACCCCTTCTTTCTCCATTTTCATTACATTGACCTTCATGTTAAACAGATTACAGACATAAATTCTTTTCGTTTATTCATTCTTCATACCCCTTCTTTTCCCTCATGTAGATTTATCTGCCAAATAACTTCTGCTCTCATTCATTGATTGCACTGTTAGATCTCTATTCCATTTTCATTTTCACTCCTAGCTATCAGCACTTTTGTAGTAAAATAACGATTTCCTTGATTCTCTTTCTTTATATAAATTAGCACCTTTTAGTAAAATAAAGTTTTCCTTGGTTCTCTTCCATTATCTTTGTCTTACATCAATCCAAATTCTCTCTGGTGATCCGTTTTTTCCCTTAATTGTCATCCCAAGAAAAAGTGCAAAAAAAAAAACTCCAATTTCGCCAGCAAGAATCATTTATTTCATTCGATTATCAAGGTATCGTTCTTCATTTTTTTTTCTTTATTTCCTCTTGCTTGATCTAAAACCATTGGGAAGACCTGTGACATCAGAAATAAGAAAAAGAAAGAAAAAAGAAAAAAAAAGAGAGACCTGTATAATAAAATGGCAGAAATATTGCAAGGCAAAATGTAGTTGAGCACAGGCTTTCTGAGTCTTGGCCAGAGTTGCAGAGAGATGCCAATGGAGAAGTAAGAGCGGCTTTCAACCAGAAAGTCTCCTGTAGTAACAGCAGCGTCATCTCAAGAAATTCCTTTTGCATGGGGGGAATCCTTTAGCAGCAGTACAAGGAGGAGTATTGCAGATACCAATGGCCATTGTAAGATGAAAGAGAAATTTGTGTTGACCCGCCCTAGTTGGGTGGATCCACCAAATCAACATGATGGAACTTGTGCCTATTTATACATGGCCCTAGTTATTTTAGCACCTACTTTACAAAAGGGTAAAATGGGTATTTGAAAAAATTTATACATTGGTTTAACTTTTTTTATCTGGATTATTGACAAAAGAGAAAAGAGAGGTTTTTGTTAAAGTGAAACTATAAGGAAGGTTTTTATGATTGTTTGAAACTACAGGGCAGGTTTTGTATTTTACCCTAAACATAAAGATATTTTGGGTTGATTAGAGAACTATGAGTATGCAAGGGAAATGCATTACAAATCAAGAGCTCAAATGATTCTCAATAAAGTGCAAACATGTAAAAAATGCACATTTTAATAGTTTATATTAGTTACCAATTATTAAAATACTTTTATCTATCAAAATAGGGTAAATTGCAGATTAGTACCCTGTACTTTGGGGGTAATTTCATTCTAGTATTTAAACTTCAAATCATGCCAATTGCCATTGTAGTATTTGAATTCCTGAAAACTATCAGTTTAGTTCCTACTGTTAGTAGTCCATCAGTTATCTATATCATGTGATGACATGCATGACTTAAAACAATTAAAAGTGTCAAAATTACCTTTCAAAAAAAGAGAATGTTCATTATCTTCTTCCTTAAGACTGAACTAGAATATGGCAATGATCTTCCTTTCTTTCTTTTTTCCTTCTTCTTCTTATATGGCCATTAACAAATAACAGTTTCAGTGATGAGAGACAATATCTTTTGTTAACGAAGGCAATGCTGCTTTGTGTTCTTATAGGCTTTTTCCAATCTTTTAGGCCATTGCTTCATGCTTATGAAGTCGTTAATGGAGGCCCTACTACTTGAGCAGGACTACAATTTGCAAATTCGTTCTACGCTTTGTCTTATTTCTACAATTGATGCTTCACCCAATCCAATCTTGACAATTACAGAGACTTCTAGCTAGACTCCTGAAGTTACTGAGTGCTTTAAGGCGAATGCCATTGTATATTTGTGTACATGCATTTGTAGATGTAGAAGAAGAAGAAACTCTTAGTGCATACATAACATACAGGAGAGGGAAAACGATGGCGCATTCGTTGTATTATGGTTGGGGAATCTGGTCTACATCCCAGCTTCTATTGTGATGGTGAAAATCATGGTTGAAATTTTGAAGAATAATGGTGGAAATCATTGGAGTAAAGGATAGTTTGGTAATTATAACATATATTAACGGGAAATTGAAGTGACAGTTTTTGGGAGTTCAAGTATTGCAATAGCACATTTTAAAGTTCAGGTATTAAAGTGAAACTACCCCCAAAGTATAGGGTACTAATCTACAACTTATCCCCCTCCCCCCCTACACCCACCCAAAAAAAAAAAAGAAAAAAAAAACTAGTAAAATGCCCTATAAATCATTGGAAATAATGAAAAAAAATCAATATATTTATAGCTTGAGAGCTAAGACTTAAAACTCATACTATAACTTTTTTTGGTAAAGGAAATACTTCATTGAAAATTAAGGCGTATCATGAAGATCATGATACTACGTTAACTTGATGGTATGTTGTCTAGTGATAAATACTCCTGTCTATCATATAGGTCACCTATGTTCTATTTCAGATATAGTCCAAAGCTGTAAGCTAGAATGCTGGTAAAGTGTGGTCAGATGTGTGGCTTCAATTCATGACAGGTAGAGAATGGGTAAGAAAAGTGAGTAGGAAATCCCGAGTCACCCTGGACCTCCACTAGCACTCCCAAAAAACAAAAGTAAAATAAAAACATGAATGACGTTGAGGCGGATCTGTTTCTACCCTATCTTGTATAGTTTGGGCTGGGCCAACCCATACTCAAAATACCCATTTTATATAGTTGTCTTATTTAAGCAGATTCCTCTTTTAAGAATCCAAGAATATTGCAGGGCCCATTCATAATTAATAATCATTATTTAATTTTACTTGAGAAACAAAAACCACTAGCAAGTGTACTTATTTAGGTAAATATTTCTTAAAAAACATTTGTCTAGGTAGGCTATTTACCCAAGTAAATAGCTTCCCAAAAAACGAAGAAGATCTAAATGAAAATATGAACAACATTGATTTATGATGGTAAAAATATACCCAATAGGGCTACTTTTGTCTTTTGCAATATATATATATATAGGAATAAGATTTTCCAAAATCACAAACATTAATTTAAGGGGGTGTTCGACAACATGGTTGATTTTATTTTTGAAAACAAAAACAACTACTACATCAGTAAAATTATATTGTTTTTGCTGATGCTGATGTGGCAGTTTTTTTTTTTCAAAAACAAAACCAACTATTTTGTGGAACACCCCTTATGTGTTCTATTTTAAAACTATCATATACCCAGTATCACTTATATCACCAATCTATAAGTATGTATTCAATCTATAAGTATGTATTCATGTATATAAGTACATTTTGTAATTAAATATATATATATATATATATATATATATATATATATATTAAAACTGGTCTATCCATGTCAGCATAGTTCTCCTTTGAGAGAAGCTATTTATTTATTTTCTCCATTTTTTATATTTTTTTATTCTCTTTTATTTTAAAAATATAAAAGAGTAATCATTCCTTTAGATTAAACAACTAGTGAAATGCACTTTCCCAAAACCTAAATAATCTCTTCTCCTAAAATTTCTCCTAAACTACCTCCCCCACTTTCTCCAAAATTATCACTAATTCGTATTTATCTTCTAAATTATCTCTAATTTCTATTTATCTCCAAGATTATCTCTAATTCCTATTTATCATCTCCCCTACTTTTTATCTATATCTATCTAAATAAGGTTTGGATTAAAAAATATAAGAATTATTTAAATATTCTAACAAGATTATCTATAATTTAGATATAAGAATTATTTAAAAATATAAGAATTATTTATCTTCTAAATTATCTCTAATTTCTATTTATCTCTAATTCCTATTTATCATCTCCCCTATTTTTTTATCTATATCTATCTAAATAAAGTTTGGATTAAAAAATGTAAGAATTATTTAAATATCCTAACAAAATTATACAATAACATTAAAATATTTATTAAAAACACAAAAAATAATTTTATATTTTTACAAAATATATCACAAAATTATGTACTAAAAATTTAAATTATATTTTTCCAGATTTTCAATTTAAATGTTTTTCAAATATTTAATAATATGTAATAGATTTAAATAAATAAAATTCAAATAACAAAAAAAATTAAATATTTTATAGATTATTTAAATATTTATCATAACTAGATTTTAAATAGTTAAAATAACAGAATTATGTAATAAATTTAAAAAATTTCTTCAAAGTAGAAAAATAATTATAACATAATATTGAAATTAATAATAATTAAATATTTTTACATAATACTGTAAATAACTAATTTCACTTATATCAAGTAATAATTCGAGAAAAAAACTTTCAAAAACATTAATATTTATTAATAATAATTTTAAACTCTTAATCAAAATTTATTATATAGTTATATATACTAAAAGTAATATTTATTGTATTTTAGTAATTATTTATTGTTTTTTGTGATAAATGTATTTTCAATGATTATGTATACATTTATTTTGTTTTGTTATTTAACATAAAACTTTGAATAATTATTGGAGATTAAACTACTATTATTAAATTTTTTTAATTTAATTTATAGTACTTATTGTATTTTTGTTATAACTTATTGATTAATTAATATTTATTAGAGATTAAACTATTATTTTAGATTATACTATTTATTATCTAAGTTAATATATTTTTAGTACTTATTATCAAGTTAATAATTTTTGAAGATTAAACTATTGTTATTTATCGGAGATAAAACTATTAATTTAGCTAAAATCATGAGTGTTCATGAATTGGTTTGGACCGGTCATAGGCTATTTGGCCAACAAATTTACATGGTCAGGTTGGGGAGTTGGCCAGTTAAAGCCGATTGACCTTTTGTAAAAACCGACCCACTCAAGTTGTATCGGTTTGGGTCGGTTTTCACAAAAGGTCAATCAATTCAAAAGATTTAAACTTAAAAATTTAATTTAATTTTAAAAATTACAGTGCAATTGTAGGTACATGGTGGTCACTTAAACCATCAAAATAGAGGAAGTGTCAAACTAATACTATACGAATGCCTGTAATGAGTCTAGAACTCATCACACATCTGTGATGAACTCATAGCCGAAATAGGTTGTGATGAACTTTGGACCCATGCGGACTTGCGATGAGTTTAAATCCATCACAGAACCGCAATGGGCCTTGGACCAGTGCAGACTTGCGATGAGTTTAAAGTCATCACATAATTGCGATGAGCACAGACTCAACACAGATCAAAAACAAATAATAGAAACCCGTGCATCCTTAAAAAACGCGTGTGACAGGACACCCCGTGAGCCTAATGAGGGTGCACAAGATAAATAGTGACGTCACCCATGCCACGTCTTTTTAAAAGGGTCATGAAAGGAAATAGCACACGTGTATTATGAGAATCCTCTAATGAAAGGGAAATTCATCCTTGAGATATTTCATAAGACACATGCCGAAACCTTAACAATTGACACCAAATCCAAGATTCACTTTTCTAATGGGAACCAAACACTTTTGGCTCCTTCCTTTCGGGACCTTGGGATCTCTCCCTATAAATAGGGGTCCAATTCATAATGAGATAATCATTCTATCACCTCGTTTGTCCTAACTTTTAGCCTACCTCCTGCACTTAGCTTTCTTTTGTCCTTCAAGGAGACTCCCGTACATAGCCTAACCACCTCACTCACATCAATTATTAAAAAATAAATTTAAAAATTAGATTTATGAAATGAAACATTTTAAACTAAGAAATATGGGAAATTTCTCACTTTTTCGTATTAAAAATTACATTTAAAATATAAAATATTAATATATATCCATGGTTAGGTCATTTGATTTTTGTTGGTTTACAAATGGCCAAAGTGAAACTGATCCAACTTGGTCCAATTGGAAATTTTTTGAACCAAAGCCAACATAAAATACTAGAAAATCGACCATCTCGGTTCAAGTTGATTAGGTTGGTCGGTTTCATAAGTTTGATGAATAAACCTTAACTGAAATTAATTGTTGTTACTTTTGTATTATAAAAAATTTATTAAAAGTATTATATAAAATATGAATAGCTATTAATTATTTAAAAAGTTGAAAATATAAAACAATTGTATACTCTTATGTGTTTATATTAGGGTCATTTACTATAACACACCTTATAGTTTTATATATTTACTTAAGTCTACCTTATAGTTTTCATTTTACTAAAATATCCCATATATTTTACAATTTATTTACTTAATCAACCTTTCATTAAGGAGTGTTTGTTTTGTCATTAGGCCCATGATTTTTTATTCCAAAAAATACCTTTGACATTTTTTTTTATACAAAAAAACAAAATTGGCCAAATATAGCCAATAGAGTGGTTGATCGTGTCTTATTAAGGGCAAAATGGTGATTTTTATTTCTATTTTCTTTTGATTAAATTTATTTAAATGAATATTAGGGTCAACACTATCATTTTCCACTATCATCTAATGGAAGATTGATTAAATCCGTTGCAAATTATAAGTGGTGTTTTAGTAAAATGCTAACTATAGGGTAAATATTTAGTAAATCCATAAAACTATAAGGGTATTTTAATAAATGACGGTTTTTATTATTTATCTTTTTCCTTAATAAATCATGTGCATCGCACGGGTCCCCGCTAAGATAATTATTAATAAAACTAAATTTATTAAAAAATATTTATTCATATTCAATTAACAATAATTATTTTTTATAAATCAATATTAAATGAAAAATAAAATTATTAAATATTTCAGATTGTTCTGTACATCACACGAGTCCCTGCTAGTATATATATAAAGCTACCTAACAGGGGTAAGTCATCCCAAAACCCATAACCCCCACCCCAACCCCGATGAAGGTGAGATTAAACCCCAGACCTTCCGCTACAACCAGCCACAGACATTACCATCTGAACTAGTTGACACCTTCTCTGTGAATATAGGTTAGGCCAGTCCAAGGTCAACCAAAGCTTAGTCCACATTCAACTTCGGTCCCGTATTTTGGCCCAGGAGAGACCCTATCCTTATGGGCTTGCTAAGATGGATCGAACTCTGGTCCGTTGAACTCAATATTCAACCCAAGGAGAAGCACTCTTTTAGGATGGAGAAGGATAAGAGTCTTATTGCTTGGACATCCCAGGATTGAGGAATGAGAGTATGCAAATTTGTTTTTGCATTCTCTTTAAGAGCTACCTACACACCCTCTGTCAAAGAATTAAATGGTCCCAATTTTTTGTCCTTGAGCCAACAAACTCGGTTATTTCGCTTTTATGAGCGCTGGAGCGCATGCATTTGCATACGAGTGCAATTTATTTAGGGCTCCAATCTGCTACTCACAAGCTGTATCTACGAGACATAAAGACATAACATCTGTGCATTTAGAATATTTCTCTTGCCATTCATATTCATGAGAAATGTTTAGGAATGTGGGAGCAATTGGCAATTTGTGTGTAGCAGATCCGGAGTGATTGAATTGTTGCACTCCAAAATTCAAAACCAAATCTGGTGGACATGTTCTATATCTGCTTTCGGCTCTTCCACTAAATTTCTTAATTAACAACAACAAATAAATGAAAACGTAAATATGACTAAAATAAAATAATAGAAGAAGCGGCTGCTAGGTGCTAACAATTTAGCAGCTTTTTGTAATTCAACATATCCAAAGTCTAATTTTCCTGAGGTGGAGTGCAGTCTATTTATCCCTTGGTTTTTAATATTTTATAGCTAGTGGTTTGTTACTTGTATGTGAACAGCTTTACATATCTTACACAAAATAAATCTAAGTGATCAGAGAAAAAGTTGAATAAAATATTAACTAATTTTGGCACAGAAAAACTACAAGCTAAAAAGAAGAAAGAAGACGATGAGGACAAAATATTAACTAATTTTGCCAGACACGGTCCAAGCAGCCATTAATGATTTTTTTTGACACCGGTTGAATCTATACCCTTGAAATTAAAATTGCTATTTTCAGAAAGAATATGAATGTAAAAAACAAATATTATCCTAAAGATGAGTACTAATTACAGGAAAATAATATAATAATAAGGGTATCTGTGACAAAGACCTTTTGCGACAAAGAACCCCCTGTACAATCGCTGCCTCCATGAAAATGACTTCCTTATCATCTTCTCTCTCCTGAAATTTCATCGCTGCCTCCATGAAAATGACTTCCATCATATTTGACGAGACACACACTCTCTCTTCCTCCGAACCGGAGAAGGTGCGACACGTGATGAACTACGATTCTCTCAACAAGCCAACTAACACAGTAACACTAATATTGTTCTTCGCTGAGATTTATTCTTTCAAGTTTTTCCCCTACACTTCCTGGAGTAAGCTATTAGAATCAGAGAGTGTGACAGGTGCGAACAGGGCATGAAACACCACTGCGATAATGGCTTATGGAAAGGGAAAGGCTGGGAGCTTTCTGATTTTCTATTTGACCTGAAGAAGGTCTCGCACCTCCTGGGGCTCCAAAGTTTGGGAGAATTAAAACTCTTTCTAGCAGATCTAACTGATGAAGGGAGCTTCGATGCCGCTGTCTCCGGATGCGAAGTGGTCTTCCACGTCACTACTCCAGTCCACTTTGCTTCTCCGGATCCTGAGGTCTTCAACGCACAACTGCTCTGTCTCAACAACATTTATTGCTTTTCTTTTTCAAGTTAATTAAGGATTAATTTTAGAGTGAATTGTTTAAAACTCCCAAATTAATGTTGTTGATTGAAACAAAATGACATGATGAAGCTAGCAATTCAGGGAAGGTTAAGTTTTGCCAGAGACTCGACAATTCCGCCCGGGACGAAGTGATTCGATCCTGGAAACATGTGAAGGACAAAACTGGGAAGAACAAAGCGAGGGAAAAATATTTCGGAGGTGGAGAACAGCAACAGCGGAAACAAAATACAGGGGGGTCTTTGTAATTTATCCTAATAATAATAATCATCATAATGTTTCTTCTAATTTTTCTGAAAATTATTGTCCACAGAAATGTTAGTCCTCTTGATTCACAACTTGCAACACTCTCCTCAACCATTCAGGTTTTAGTTTTCTAATTTAAGCAAAACACCTGAAAATATCAGTTTCTAAGGAAATAATTGATTTTTCCTTTCATTTGACATACAATCAAACACAACACGTAACAAAGAAAAATATGAAATCATAGAGTACCCATTGAATTCTATGACAATCATACATGGATAAGACTTGAAATGAAAATCATAGAAAAAAAAACAGAAAAAAAAAGTCTTTATTTTTTTCATTTGAAATATATAACGGGCCTATTTGATTCAGGGTCCCAAATCCCAGTCTCCTTCACATACTCCAGATACCTCAAGAATTCTGGCTTTTTCATGGCCTTCTTGCTTCGCTGGGGATCAAGAAGATTGAGGAGTGGGTGACTCTTGCCAAGCTTTCTGTTGTGCTCTGCCTGTGCCTGTGCCTGTGCCTGTGCCTGTGCCTGTGCCTGTGCCTGTGCCTGTGGTGGAGTTACTACAGTTGTCCCCTCCTGCATATGTTTCTTCCTGGAGGAACGAAGCATCTTAACAGGTGACTTCACAATCTTCATTTCGGACTCAGACTCATCCATGGATGACTCGTTATTCAGCCGTTCATACCCGCGGCGACTTCTTTGCCGCGGATGACTCCATACGTGAAAACCTTATCATCGGCACCCAGATCATCTGATGACAACATTTCGCCGGAGTTGGGGATGAAAAGGTCCGAAGTTGAAAAGGAAGAATAACTACTTGGAGTAGAAGATGATCTGATCGATATTGTTTGGGAATGGGGGTTCTAACTTCTAATAACTGAGAGATTTAAACAATAAAATGGTTGAAATGGTCGTATTCTCATTGATCACATTGTCGGTTTCTTTTATTTAGAGGCACGATTTGAGTTCTTCTTTTGCTTGAGAATTAAATGAGATTTGACTTTTACGTACCAGAATTTAGGTGGACTTCGAATCATTCTTAAATCAAAGAAGAGTAGGAAAGATGAACGCACCTTCTGGCGACTATCACTATGTTACTTATTAGTAACCTGATGTGATGATTATTGATTCACTCACTCTACCTTGCCGCTTATTTGGGCTTGGGCTTTGACTTCAGCACCACAGATTCTAAATCTTCTCTGTGAATTGTGGTTGTCGTCTTCCGGTGAACGAAAACTTGAGTTTGCTTTTATCTAAAATATAACTTTAATTAATTTATTTCTTAGGCTCATATGCGATCCTAATCTGTAGACTGTAGCTGATCAGCCCGAATTTGTTTAGCGCTGAATTAATAAAACTAATTTATAACGTGAAAACTATGACAGAATCCTTTGGATCATTTCAGATCGAACAGCACAGATCCTTCCCCTAACCTTGTGTAATTGTTTAGTCTGCGGGGTTGTGTGCGTGTGTGTATGTGTGATACGTGCGTATTCGGGGTGGGGGATGATCAAAATATCTTCATCTTCAACTTGGATGTTCTACCAAAAAAAAAAACTAAGATGATCACAACTGAACGGGGTTCATAACCTAGAGATCAATGTTCTAAAAACCGACCCGTGTCACGGATTAGCGGCTTGAAACATTCAGGTCAAATGGGGTCAGACCGTCCCATGTCGCATATACATGTGCGAAAATATGTATTTTATCATTAAAAAATATATAATTATTTGTGATATATAATATGTATATATAAATATCATTTTACGTTTAATATATACTTTTTAATTTTTTTGTTTATAAAAAAATGTTAAAATTTTCTATTTGAGACCCCAAAAAGAGCTTTTTGGTGAAAATAGTGGGGCAAGGCGCCTTTGGCTCATTGAAACATATACATTGTCCAGCCCACGGCTCAGTGGTCAGGTCAAATGGGTCAATAATTAAACCACTTAGGTCACACAAATTTTTACTATTCAATGTGTTTTGACCAACAGATAGGTTCCAATAAAATCAAACCCAAAATCTAGGTTAATGATGATTCAAACTGTTCAACCAATTGGATCAAACAGCGGGTTGAAAACATTGATAGGGATATGACTCAACTAGAAGCAAGAGGCCTCCCGTCAAGGAGCCTTAGGGTTATTTGGTACTGTGGATCAATATTATGTAGAGCATTTCAATCTATTGGGCCTCATTGTCAAGTGGTTGAAATCATACTACAAGAACCACAATTTTGTCAAACAAAATTTTCTATAATGTACTTTGGAAATTTATTGCAAAACTTCACATAAATAATTGCATCGACTATGATGTGGATTGCTTTATGAGGTTTAGATGTCAGTGGACGATAAATTGGGTGGTATAGTCTTATCTACAAAGTACGTTTATGGCATGAACATTATTTGACACTAGGCCGGGGAATTATTCGGAGTTATTCTGTAATGTGGACAAACTATGTGGTAAGGTATGGTGTATATAGTTCAATGAATCTACATTTTTAATTTGATTCTATGTATTTCACATACACATTTGAGATGATTTACACTATTGGTCAAGCATAAAAATTATCATGTTTTATAAATAAGATAAACAGTAAGCAATAACATAAATTAATCATAATATAAAAATCATAAAAATGTTAATTATAAAATTAGTAAAAGACAACAAATTTATCTAATGATAACTAATAAAAACTAAAGAATACAAATTAATCCCGTTTTGACCCCTTAGACTATAATAAAATATATAACGTAATCACAACGCATTTCCATGTTTTAATCACTCTTTAAACTAATATGCTGAAATGGGTATCAAAAGAATACTAAGAGTAGTGATCATAAATCGAAAATCCCAAAATGACCCAAATGGAAAACATACAAATATGTATAACAATGCCTACGGAATCACATCAGAAAGTAATGAATCAAAAATAAAATTAAGAACAGCAAATGTATTTGTTCAACAAGGGAACTCAAGATCATCAAAGCCAATGCATTAGAGGTGCATGTCAACATTTCCATCTAATTTCCATACCGAAGATCAAAAAACCAGAAAGAATGGTAGGCTTGTTCTATACTGAAAACTATTTTACATCCATCTATATACACTTATTCAGTTTTGGCCCATGATGGTATGGGCCGTATGGCACAGTTGGGAACTCACTACACCCTCAAATATTTCCAAAACATTTCCAACCACACCATCCACACCTCTTTCCGTGGATAATGAATTGCAAGACAACCCAATTCAATACATAATATAGTGTCATTTTTCAAATTTTGTATAGGTTTTTCTGCTTTTCCCTTCCTTTTCCTGCCTTTTCCTTCAAATCAAACATAGCCTAAGCTCCTTTATCATCATCTTGAAAGCATGCTTAAGGGGCGCTCAGATCTTCTTGCCAAGAGAATGCTACACAACCTACCCACAAGACACTATATATAGCTTTATATCAGGAATATCTTCCGCATGCACTTGTATATTATAGTTCGTAGAGAGATTCCAGATGTATGGCTATAGTGTCCTGTGGATAGCTAGTAGATATGGTATGAATGATATGTGGTTATAAAAGACCTTGGCAGCCCACAGATGGTTTGTTTGAAGGTGCATCTTTCCATGTAAAGATAAGATGAAAAAGGCGAGAAACTCCATTTCTAACTTTTTAAAAGAAGCTCAAATCAAACTTATCGTATCTTTTTAAAATGCAACCTTTTGACAGCTAGATCTTCTCCTAGCCAAACAGAAAAAAGATGAAAACACAGGTTGCTGGACTTCTAAACAGCCAACAACCCGCGTGAAAAAATACGTCAAACAAAATGTAGGTAGAACACACATTTCCCCAATTCATATTTGAATGGTTTATTGATAACGACTTGGGTTGGATCATGTTAACTTTGGCCCTGGCCTGTTCAGTAAATGGACTTGAGTATTAAGCCTCCCTCCTGGGTATAATAGTTATCATAAAGCTCAGTAGCCCAATACTTTGCCTAAGTTCGACTTCTTATATATCCATTAAAAAAAGTATAATGAAAAAGCTTCGGCTGGGCATTGAGACCGAGTGTTGTGGGCTGAGTGGTTGTTGAATGGGCTGTGGGAGCTACTAGTCCTCTTTCTAGCTTTGGGATACTTTGTGGAATTTAGGTTTAAGATATATTTTCAGATTATATCTATACCTGCGATATAAAATAATGTTGTATACCTCACCCATCTTCCCCTTGTTCTATTTCTCCTTCCTTGCATTCTCCTTTTTTTTTTTCTTTTCAGCCCTCTCCCTAGGCCTCAAATTGCTCCAAACCCCCTCCTAATTTTTTTTTTTTCTATTTTTAATTAATTTTTATCATAAACAATTCATCCATGTCATCAATTTAGTATATGTTTGACATCAATGCTTCAGTTCTACTGATGTGTGGCTTGGAGCACTATTTTCTGTCTTTTTTTTTGTTTGGAATCGTTGCTATCAGGTATGACATTTCCTGAAGCAACAATAACTTTTTCTATTTGGTACCAATGCTCCAGTAAACGTTTTCTGCACTTCTACCCATTATCTACTGCCACATCACTGCCATGTTGGCAGCAACGAGCTGCAGCTCCAGGAAACACCAAATTTGGCATTGCTCCAAGTCATGCCTTCTTGATTTCCAAAGTGTGGCTTGGAGCACCGTTTTCTATGGAAAAATGGTTCCAAACATATGGCTGTTTTCTACAGCAACGTTTTTTCCTACATGGCGCTGATGTGGCACCATTTTATGGAGCAACAGCAATGGTTCCAAACAGATGCTTAAACTATCGCATGACTCTCTACAAGTGTCTTCTGTTTGAAGATGTTTTCGATTCCAATGAATCTTCACAAATGTCTTCATTCCAACTATCACTAGGGCTAACTTTAGGCTATGTTTGGCTTGAAGCAAAAGGTAGAAAAAATGAAGGGAAAGGTAGGAAAATCTATACAAGGTTTGTAAAGGTTTCTCTACCCTTCCCTACTTTTATCTTCAAACCAAACACAATCCTAGTGTTTCTATAGATAAGTTTGATCAAGTCAAAATCTCAGAAATGGTAGAAACATCATTTGTCTCTGAAATGAAGTTGCAGCTCTCAAAAATTCCAAAAAAAAAATATTAAAAAATCAGAGTTTTCCGGAATGAAGTTGCATAATCTTATAAATTCCAGAAATGTTGTTAAGGTTCATTTGAAAGTAGTAATACAAATATGTACGGTACAAATACATACAAAATATAAGACTTTGCACTCTATATATTTATATTTATACTCCTTCCAAACTGAGCCTCAAATACAAATATATACAATACAAATACATGCAAAATAATACAAAATACAAGGTTTTGCATTCTACATATTTGTACTCCTTCCAAACTGAGGTTAAGGGGATCAAAGTTTTATCCCATTTCTCTCGTGTACATTTTCTTCAAATGTGGTATTTTTTGCGGGTTTCTTATTGAAAATCAACTCATAGGAAATCTCTGGCATCAATACAATATTTTAAAAGGCTGATAATGGGTCAGTGGCCCCTAACAGCACTCCTAATCTGTTATCAATAAATTGTTCCCATATACTTACCCACATAACACCATCGCCGTATATTAGGAACATCTCTCCATGAGTGAAAAGGAAGATATTCCCAATGCATTACTTTAATATCTTGTGGAGTAAGGACACGGGAACAACTAGTGGGTAGCAGATCCGTGCCCCCTTAACAGCTGCTATGTTCGTTGTTTCAAGCAAACCCAACTTAAAGTCGGGTGAAGAAGATAGGTTGAATGTGTCAGATCATGGCACCACATCTAACCAACCAACCCAGTACAAAAACACACTTGTTGACTCATTCATCCCTGCCCAAAAGCAGCAGAAATATAAAATATATATAAGACACCCTTTTTATTACAAACCCAAAGACCACACAATCTATACCGTGAATCACACTATATGAGCTGAGTTCTAAGTTAATCCTCTCTCTCTCTCTCTCGTTTAAACGTATAATATGACTAGCAAAAGAAAAACCCATATCAAAGTTCCAAAGAAAGAAAAAATCAAAGGTAATGTGATGGCAAGAGCCAACACGAATGAAGATGGTGACATGGAGTACCATTATTTTATGAAGATGGTCACTTATAAGGCCTCAAAAAGGTAATACCATATACATAATTACATACATAAAAATCACATATTCCAATAGTTTTATGAAGAAAAATACCATAATCAACATATGTGAATACATTCAAATTTATCAAAGTATGTAATTATCATGTTCACACTTGGCAATTCACATTTGAATTCATATTTCTTGCTTCTAAGAGGCTATAATGAAAGAATTTAATTATCTAACTCCATAAAATAGAAATCATTCATAAGAACTAAAGTAATAACTCTTTTGGTATTCAAATTAAATGGTTATTTTCTATTTATTTTTATCTTAAAAAATAAATATAATTTAAATTTTAAATTTTTGACATAAAATTGTATGGGTTTGTGGATATATCGATTTCTGCTTCTTAATTAAAAAAGAAATCATAAAACCGTATCATCATATCATATTGAATAATATCAATTTATTTTTTTTTGTAATTTTATCTAATTTTCTAATTTAATTAAAAAAACCCTATGTTCAATTATCCTATCTAACCATAAAGCATACATTGGCACAACTTCTAAGTGAATATATACTTAATATTTTTTCTTATTAAAATAATACTATCTATTTTCTAATTCCAAAAATAAAATAAATAAATAAATTTTAATTTCTCTATGGATAATGGACATGATAGATCACCCATATATATACAACAAATTCAATCCTTATCGTTAGATCACAAGAAAATATAAATAATTATTTTTTTATTACTAATTCCAAACATTACAAAAAAGTAAAAAATAAATATTAAAGAAGAAATTCCAATTGTTATATGGATATGATAAATCATACATAGATCTACAACATACTCAATCTTTATCGGCAAATCACAAAAAAATATAAATAGTTATTATTTATATTTTAATTCTAATAATTACAGAAAACGAAAAATGATGAATAAATTTTAATTTTTCTATTGATATGATTGTTTATTAATAGTTTGCAAGAAAATATTAATAATTATAATTTATTTTTTTTAATTATAAGAATAGCAAAAAAATATTGAAGAAGAAATTTCAATTCTTATGTGGATATGATAGATCATCCATAGATCTACAACATACTCAATCTTTTGAGAAAATTAAAAATATAAAATTTTTATTATTTTATATTTCCCCAAATTTCTTCAAAAAATATCCATAAATCCATTTATAAACCAAAACATCTATGATTTTTAGTACAAGAAATGTAGATCAACATAGATTTAACTATTCTCAAGCATTCAAGCAAAACAAAAAAAAAAAAACACAAGAAACATTATATTATAAGAAAATATGTCTATTTTTGCAATATTTTCCGAATCTTAAAAGAACTTCATAAAACTTGATGGCTGACACCTTTCTTGTGTGTTTCTTTTTGTATATCTCACAATTTGGAAATGGGATTTGTTGTTTTAGAGGCTTTGGGGGTGAAAAAATGCTTCTTTTGAGGGTTAGAAACCCTTTTTACCCCTATATTTTTTTTGTTTTTGCCCTTCAAAAATTCATAGCTATATAGATATGCTACTAATACTACCAATACGGGGCAATACAATAACAAGATGGTGGAAAATTAAGAAACACTATCATGTCCATGTTTTAAACCTTGGGCTACAATGGTCATCCCTTCAAATGGGGGAATGCCATTCCACCAAAAATGGGAATCAAAATACTATTCTACCCAACTAAATGGCTAGAATTGATATGGACCATTCTTTTTCTAATTGTAAACTCCTATTCTTGCAAATCAAACGAACCCTAATACAGATTGAGAAATTTCATACTTCCTCCACTAATTTATTGCAGATGCATTTGGTACATGACAAGTGTCCCATTAAATGTATAATTATGGTTTCTATTAGCAAAAATACTAGTATGAGTATCTTTATGTATGAGGTGAGACATTTGTCACAATTTAAATGAAAGGGAACCGGATGGACTAGAGACAAAATCATGCACAACAGGCTTGGCAACCTATCACGAGTGAACACGCTGGTGTTTTGCACACATGGGCCACGTGGGACTAGGGTTGTAATCAAACCGAATCGAGTTGAGTTTTAGGTGGCTTGAGCTCGAAATTGTCTCAAAAATTTGGAGCTTGAAACTCGATTCAAGCTTGATTGAGTTATGAGTTTCATAGTCAAATTTGACTTGAGTCGATTCTCGAAAGCTACTTGACGAGCTCGACTCGACTTGATCTAATTATAAATAAGTTCTATTAAAAATTATAAAAAATCAATATTATGAAATATTATAAATAAAAATATATAATGAAACTTTATTATAAATTTATTTATTTATTTATATTATAAATTAAGTAATATAAAAATAATATTTATTTATAATAAAAATAATACTTTATTAAAATCCCGATTAACACTCATGAGCTACTCAAGCTAGGTATTCTAAAGCTCAACCTTGGCTTGACTAACTACTTGACTTGAGTCATGTTCAACTTGACTTGATAATCTTCAAGTTGAGCTCAAATATTTAACGAGCTAAGCCCAAGTAGCTCACAAGTTGGCTCAACTCGCTTACACTCCTATAAAGAACCCACACCTTATGTGTACAAAATTTGTCCCCAACCAAAAGTGGAGAATAAGTGTAAAGCGATCTCATGAAGATCTGAATCTAGAATTAGAGAAAGCAAGCAACTTTCTTCTTTCTTCTTTCTTTCTTCTTTCTTTTTTTTCTTTCTTTTCTTTTTTTATTTGAATAAACCCAAGTCCAAATATCCATTCATCAACATCTTGGTTTACAAATGATTGGAAAGTAAACAAATCAAAATTGACTAAATAATCATTACAAGAAGGGGTATCTCTAGTTTAGAAGAAGTGGCCAAAAAGGCCAAGCTTTGCAAAGCAATAAGCAACCTTGTTGAAAGGCTTCCTGACATGCTTAACAAAGATCAAATCAACAGAAAGGAGGAACCACTTGCAATTAGACACATGTAAGCTATAGAAAGCTCATGATTGGTTCAAGAAAAAGGAGTCACCACTCATTTTTTAGAGGAAATTGGCCATCATTTTAGCTTTAAAATTTTGATTTCATCTGCAAAATAGTGACTCCATTTCTCTACAGGAAAGACAATCAACCTAAAGATCTTGTATTCAAATAGATTAGGAAAGGGAAGATGTTATGTATCCCTCTTGCTCTCTCTCTCTCTCTCTCTAAGTTGTTGTGGTATCCCAATATAATAGTTGTTTAGGATTAATATTATAAGGATTACCTTTAAGAAAAAAAGAGGTAAAAACACCAAACCTTAGGAGAATAATTCAAACTTTCATTGGACTTGATTTGAAGTGATGTTATCAAGATTTAGGTACTGGTTTCCCCAGATCCATTGCCTCTCTACCTCATTCTTTAAGCCTAAATGAAATATGGAATAAGCTAAAAAAAACTACAAAAAAAAATTAAAAAAAAACAAGTTGAGAAACTTACTTCTTGGATGTAGAATGCTTTCAATCACTTTTTTCAGTCAATCAAAGTTGGGTATGTCTCTTAGATGCAAGGAAGCCTTTAGGGCAGATTGGAAACTCAAGGGTTTGAGACCTAAGGGTTTCTTGTGAGAAACGAAAGTGAGGCCCCTTCAATTGTGGGAAAATGCTTCCAACTTGTATCTTTTCCTTTTGGGCTTGATTTGGGTCATTATTTATAGAAAAATGAAAGGAAATCAAGTCTAAAATTGGCCCAATTACAAGGCTTGAGTTTCAAGGGAGTATTTTATGAAAAGTGTAAGAGATTTTGAAATAAAAGGTAAAGATGAAACATTTTTCCTCGATTTGTGGTTAATTTCAAGGGGTTTTGTGCATCCAATGGGAGCCTAGGGCATGCCTAACATTTCTAGTTCGAATAGGACACCCAATGGCATAAAACATAAATTTAAGTTAACCATAAATGCCATTTTGTTTTTTCTTAGATTTAAGTAGGGGTATCTTTGGGTTTCTAGGGTTTTTAAGCCTATTAGGCACAATTTTACTGGTCCAAGTGACCTAAGGGGTTAAGCGGAGGGATGACAACAGCCCTCACCCTTTTGAAGTATGAGATGGGGACTGATAATAGGGCAATTTGATCTAGTGCATCAAAACAAAATCTTTCTTATTTAACGGTCAAGTGGAGGAATTAAGTTGTGAAACTTGACGTATTAGGGTTTTTTGGGTCTCTGAACATAGTGGTGAGGTTTCATTAATCAAATGAGATTTGAATGTTAGAGATCTACTACTAATAAGTTTTAATCAGTGAAATTTATTAAAATAGAACTTGACTTGATAGTAGGTTGAATAAGGGAATCATGGGATAAAATTTGGTGGGTAGATATTTTTGAATGTCTTGAATCTAATAGAAAAGATGGATCTTTGATCTAAAATGTGGATTAAAAGATTTAGTTCAAATTAGGTTTTAGTTTATGCTTCATCAATTAATGAGAAGGCTTGAAATGGAACCTTATTTTGGAAGGAAATGAAGGAATTTAAGGTTAAAATTGGATGGGTAGGTTATTTTGATTTTTAAGGATTTTTTAGTTAATGAGAGGGGCTTAGTTGCTTAATTAGGTTGTAATTTATTGTATAATTTATCAAAAACATCAAATCAAAATCTTTATTGACCGGATAGTTAAACAAAGGAAATTTGATGTGTGGACATGGATTAAGATGAGGAATCAGGTGGAAGGTTCAGATTTGAGAAAGAATTTGTTGATCTTGACTGTATAACTTTATCCATCTAAGGCCGTCGAAATGAAATCTTGGTATTTTATAGTTGATCATTGTAGATTTGATGTGGGATTTAACGGTTGACCTTATCTTAGATCCTTTAGGCAATGGATGTATCGGATTTGATTTTGTGAAATTGGTATGATGAAAAGTGAACCTCTAGAGTTTGATTATGAAATTCAACATATAGTTAAGTTTTAATTTCCTAAGTCCAGGGATTGTGCTTGATCGGGGTACAAAAGCTTATAAAGTGTCAGACATTGATCTCAATATTCTCATTAATCGAAGCTTAAGTTTATTGGTATAGTTTAATCGAGTATTTGACGTATAGATTGTGCATCCAAAAAAAAAGAAAATTTGGGTTTCGATAAGTCTTAGATTGATCTTATTATACTTTTAAATTTTAGGGTCTAAACAGAGAATATAAAGAAGCAAGGTGAAGGGGCTGGACAAAAATGAGGTAATGACAACACATAGCAGCTAAGGAGGAGAGAAAGAATCCTCCAACAAGTAATGAATAAGCTAACAAGTATATCTCCCTCTAGTAAGTTAAATGACTAAATCAACTCAAGGCTAGATAAAAGGGCTTGCGATTCGCCAACAAAAACACTACGTACATTGGAGGAACACACATATAAACGGGCCACTTGGTGTCCGACTAGTCACGACATAGTAGAACCATGCATGCCTCATTTACTTTAATATACCGAAGCCGTTGTGGCCTGGCCGCCAAGGACCGTTGGAAAGTTGGGTATTAATGAGAATATTGTCACTAATGGGGTCAGTGCCAACCCACATTAATCTACTCATCTTTGAGCATATGCTTAGACTTGAGGGCAGATGCAAGCAAGTATGCAACATGCAATGAAGGATGGCTCATGGCTGGGTCAGAGCTATCTACCATTCGAAAATCTGAAATCGCTCGTCCATTGGCTCTGATGTGTTCCGCCTTTCACGGCATTAAGGGTTATTTCTCCACGTGTTCGCTCCTTATTGGTTATTTGGCCAGATTCGCTCACTTTTTATTCGCATTTAGCATCATGAAAGTGAAAAAGAAAGAATGCTTAATAAGCTACCATTCTATGCTCTATTCCCCTTCCCCCAACTGCTCACGAACGTTTGGTGGCAACCACGTGACGGTGTCCCAACTAAAATTGGCTGAAAGGTTGCAATTGCCTGCTCTCTATTTAAACACTAATACTCAACGGCAACAAAATTGTACCAAACCCAAAGCAAATCAAGCAACACACACACACACTTCGAGCAAAATAACATTGAGCCTTTGCAACTCTCAACTCTCAACTCTTTTAAGCACTTGTCAATTTCTGCGAAAATTAAAGCATGGTCGCCGAGCGAGGTACCGTGTGTGTGACCGGTGCAGCTGGTTTCGTGGGGTCATGGCTCGTCATGAGACTACTGGAAGAGGGATACACCGTCAGGGCTACCGTGCGCGATCCTGGTTGTACTTCTATGCTATATCGCTATGTTCTCAACAATTAATCAAATATTCGTTTTTTGCTTTCGCTCTCTCTATTTATTTGTTGATGTTGATGATTTCCATTTTCCGGCGATTATTTAATTTACAGGCAACCCCAAAAAGGTGAAGCACTTGCTGGACTTGCCCAAAGCAAGTACGCACTTGACGTTATGGAAGGCCGACCTTGTCGACGACGGAAGCTTCGATGAAGCCATCCAAGGATGCAGCGGTGTATTCCATGTTGCCACGCCTATGGATTTTGAATCCAAGGATCCTGAGGTGAGTACTGATGATACTCTCTCACTCTCAACCCAACGGGCGTTTTGCCAACGCTCTTGACGTTCCAATTTCCAACAACTAAGGGCTTGTTTGGCATCGATGCCATTGCTCCTAAAAACAGCAACACATCAGTGTTATGTCAGAAAAAACGGTGTGCCAGGAAATGCTTATTTATCTAGAACCATTTTCCATAAAAAATGGTGTTCTAAGTCATGCCTTAAAAATAGAGAATGTGTGACTTAGAATAATGCTGAATTTAGCATTTTTTGGAGCTGTAGTTCATTGCTGCCAATAGGGACATGAGATGGCAATGACAGGGACATGATGTGAAATTAGATAATAAGTACCAGTGCTGAAAATGTTTCCGATCCACACATCACAGCACTGTTATCTAAAAAATGATACTGTATCTACAGCATGATGCCAAACATGTGTTAAAACGCCAATTGTTTTTTGAAAACACTGTCCTTTCTTCAAGAAAGGAGCCAAGCTAAAAAGCTAGTTCTTTGGATTTTGCTCCCAGGAGCACCAAACTTGTCATAATCAGACCTTAGCTGCTCAGTCCTTTTTTTTAGGGAAAAGTACAGATACACACTATTCAGAATTGTGAATTCCAGC
>NW_010729107.1:3385390-3425764 GCF_000365185.1 Nelumbo nucifera
CACAAAAATGGCATACTTTCAACAAGTAAAATGAGTGTAATTTATCCAAAAAAAAAAAGCCGTGTACCCAAAACTAGCTAACTTGAGAGAATTATCCGTTGAGGTTTCAGCTGGGTTGGCTAATCAAACTTTTATTTATCAATCAACGCATCACAAAAATAGCATACTTTCAACAAGTAAAATGAGTGTAATTTATCCAAAAAAAGCAACTAAAAAGTGTACAACTTATCTCTAGATTTCTTCTTGTCCATGTCCATGCTTATAAAAAAAGTTGAAGTCCGATAATTATTAAATGAATGTAATCAGGATCATCATATAGGATTAGGGCAGATCCCAAGCATGGGTATTGATTGATTCTCATATATACATAATTAAGATTTCCCTAGTGTGTCACAGTTTAAGTTATCGATATTGCTCGCTTTGGCTCCATAAAAAACTTGGAGATTTGCTACTTTTTATTTGGTCATAAAAGATTTCCGTTACAAACTAAAGAGTGCAGGATATAAAGTCCAAACAGAAGCAGGAATATTGGATAAAACCAAACAGAAACAGAAAGTAGATTAGTAGATCAAAACATTGCTAGTCCGAGATTTGTCCACGTTCATCATGGACAAATCTAAGATTACTGGAGATGTGACAGTTAAGATTTAACACATGTAAGATATTTTACTCAATAAAAAAAATAAAAAGCTAAGATGCTCTAACACAAATCTGGATACTATTCATAATATAACCCAGTAGGAAAATTTTGTGGCTCTGCACAAGGGAATGATGTCATGGAGCATTTGAGAGGAGAGATATCACTTGTAAGTTATTTAACTATAAGATAATGTCATCGAATAGCAAGGAGTTCAGACATTTTCTCAGTTGATGATGATGTCAGACAATTGCAATCGGTATCCACTTCTAGTTGGGTTTGGTTTAAGATTCTGATACCACTATTCTCACTGTACAGGTGAAAGGTGATCCAGAAGTGGTTCTTGGCTAAATGTCTCCACTCTTTTACTGGTCCTCATTCACTTAATCACCTTATTAGCTAAGGCTAGATGGCTACGCTGCGAACATCTCCAGCTGCCAACTCCAGTAGTTCTATCATAGTTGTCAAAGGCAATGCCTAGGCAACAAGGCACCCTTGGAGACTCACCTCACTTGAACACCAAGCAGTTTTGTATGTTGTGTAATAAAATACTTTTATATTTTTAATTTTTTGAAATTATAATTATAAAATAGGCATTATATTTTTAATTTTTTGAAATTATATACTAATTTCTTTTTATTGTTTTTTATTTTGTCTAATTTCTTCTTCCACCTTTTCTTTTCTTTTTGTCCTATAACAAAAATAGGGCTTCAGCCCCTATATTTTTTGAATTTTTTTTTGTTTCTTCCTTCTCTTCTCATGAATATGTTGATTTCAATACCTTTAACATGAACTTTATACTTTTCTTATGGAAATTATGGATAAATTATTAAGGAAATATGGTTATGGAACCTAGGGAACTACCCTAGGATATATATTTTTTACTTAAAAAGAATCCATCGCCTAGGTGACTAGGCGACAAGGTGCCCCCCTGTCCCTAGCCTTGCCTTGGTGCCTTGAGAACTATGAGTTCTATGTCCAATTTGGTTTTCAAAATTCCATATGAAACAAACAATGGTCATGCCAGATAAAAGGGAAACTTGGGCAGTCAAACTCTGGGACAAGACAAGCCTGAATCTAAGTGAACAAGGTCTAACCCAAACCCAACCCAAGAATAACTAGGACTTCCTCAGGTTAAAGACAATCTGTATCGGGGTTTATCTGGGCTAGTTTTATATAGAATGCTGACAGTTATAGGTTGGAATTTTTACCATATTTGTATGTGATCTTTGGGGGAGAGCTACCCCCGCGCCGTGTATCCCTTTCCTTGTCAAAAAAAAAAAAAAAAAGAAAGAAAGAAAGAAAGAATGCTGCTAGTAGTAAAACATGATTTAATAAAGTTTGATAACAGGTCTTCTGAAGAAAATATGACACTCAGCATTTGATAACATTCTACCAAAAAAAAAAAAAAAAGCATTTGATAACATTCCAATTTAGCACATATTCTCTTCCCAGAATACCAGAAGCATTATGAAGCATTGCCTCAACTACTGTGTTTATTTGAACAAATTCCTTTTTGAAAAGAAGGTTCACTTCAAAAAGGCCCTGATTAATAGTCAAAAGAAACTTATTTCAAAAGATTAGTACCTATACGATTCAGTATATTAAATTTATCACCGTAGAATGGTCAGCTATTCTTTCTCATTAGGAGTTTGTCTTACCAAAAAACATATATGGTTAAGTTACCATCCTTAGACACAATTAGGTAGAGCTTGCCAGGACCCCAAGCCAATCCAGCTCAACCCCAACCTCAAATCAGTAAAAATAAAATGCTGAACCTAAGTTGGATTGGGTCTTTTTTTTTTTTTGGCAAACAGGTGTGCTCAAGTTGGACCGACCTAAGTTGCACCCTTAAAATTTGATGCAAATTGAAGTACATAAGGCCACAAGGGCAATAGGAAGTCCACGGATCTTGAATGGCATAAGGAAAAGATAATGACAACATTTTAACAAAAGATAAGGGCAACACTGGGACTATGCCACCATTTTTTTTTTTTGCAATATAAGAGAAAAGAAAATCTACATCTCTAGATAAATTTAAAACCATGCAGATTACAATATCATGACTATGCATTATCAGTGCTGATGAATTTATTTCTAGATAATTTTTTAGTGCAATCATGATTAGTGAAATAGGAAGCCAGTGATGCACCTTTAGAAGATCAAAGACCTTCTCGCATATGTACTTCTGCTGAATGCTTGCACCCCTTTGCTGCAACTTGTCAGGATGAACACAAAGAGTGGCTTTCCTGTAAGCTTTCTTTACCGCTGCAGCTGTTATAACTTCTGTTAATGGAATCGGCTGCCAACCACTATCAGGTCCAAGGATCTGTCAGCAAATCAAATCAATTTAAAATAATAATGACTGATTTGCCATCTTTTCATTAAAGTCATATTGAACAATAATGTGAAAAGACATAGGATAATCAAAAGTGAAGGAAGGGGGCAAAAAAGGAGCAATATCCAGCTAAACATCACAATTAACATAACAAAAATCTATTACAGAATATCTGTGGTAATTAAGAACATGTGAGATACTTTTTAACCATTCAGAAAGATGATAAAATCTTTTTTAGTAACATAATAATCAAATACATTTTTAACAGATGAACTATTATTATCCAATAAACTTGGAATATTGCATTTTTCATTGTTTCTTGATATTAATATAACAGGGCCATTTGACCACATCATTTAGCAATGCACTTATGCCTAAAATACATAATACTTAAGGATGAATCATTCATGTAATACAGTATTGAAGACACTTATTTTCATTATCCAGACCATTCATATGTTAGACTACTTTTAATGGTTGTAGCCTAAAGTTTGCACTAACGGCTCATCAAGAAATGGATGTGCAATCAATGAAGCAATATGCATCTGAGTAATTAGAAGATTCAGCTGGTGGAATCTGTAGGCAACAAGGCCCAGAAAAGCAATGTAAGTCCTCAGTAGATGATTAAATACACGTGTGGGCATCACTTATTGAAGGTAACAATGCAATATTATACCAGTAGATGATTTTACATTCCGATAAGAACAAAATGCCTTAACAGTAGTAGTTAATCAAACCAGGATGCAAAATAAAAGGCATAGAGTTGCTGAAAGATTGAATATACATATTGCAGTGTAGAAAGTAGTGCACGCAAATTCCCTTCTTTCCCATTGGACCACCTTTTGACATCAGCACCCAGGGTTTCTGCTAGCCTCTGCAACCAGAATAAGAATCAGGTACAACAATCCAAGCTTAGTACCATCCTCTCAACAATTTGGTCTTCTATAAAAAACAAGCAAGCAAATCTCTAGATTATATAAGCAAATATTTACATGTCTCTCTGCTTGCTCTCTCTGAGCGAGAAGGTCGCGCATGTTTTTCTCTGCTAGAGCTTTTGCCTGAAATAGGAAAATTGAAAAAAAAAAAAAAAGAACGGATTTATCTTGTTTCAGTTCAAACACACCCCTCCCCCCCCCCAAACTAAACACAAGCATGGCACATACCGCACGTTCAACTGTCCGTTGATGCCTTTCTAACCTAGCTTTACATCTCTGAGCTGATTCAACTTCTGCTCCTTGAAATTTCTCAGCTGCATGGGAAGCTTCATAGTAGAACAGAAACATAGTTTAGAACTTTATATTAACCTAAAAAGGAAATGCAGCAAAATTTTCTAAATGGACATCAAATCATGGATGCAACATTCTGCAAAAAAAAAAAAAAATCTATATATCTGTGTATGTGTCTGAATGTATGTATATATACAGTTATGTACCATCATGATTTGATAAATTTGGATATCTTGAACTACTGAAGGAACTTGAGCTTTGAAATTGTGGGTCCCGCAGTTCCTGCATTTGGACATATAGTCACCATGCAGCTGAAAAATATGCACCTCGAATAAAAGTAGAGAATGGTACTAGATAACTAAAAACTAATCATACTCACAGAGGAAGAAGTACTTTGCTTTATCCCACCATCTGTCGGGGTAGTAGAAAACTTATCAGAAGCAGATCGTTCCATGCGTTCTCTTGCCTCCATAGCAGCTCTCTCAGCCATTGCTTTCTCAGCAGCACGTTCCCGAGCCTCTGCAGTTGCTCTCTCCACTGCAGCACGCTCTAACCTAAGTTTGGCTTCCATGGAAGCCTTCTCAGCTAATGACCTCTCCCGAGCCTCTGCAGAAGCCTTCTCTAGTCTTTCTCGAGCCTCTGCCATTGCTCTTTGCCGAGCTTCAGCTGTTGCTCTCTCCACGGCAGCCCTTTCTGCTCTTTCACGAGCATCAGCAAATGCCCTTTCACGAGCTTCACGGGTTGCTCTTTCAACAGCCATCCTATCTTTTTCTCTTTCTCTTTCCCTCTCCCTCTCTTCTTCTATTTTTCTTAGTTGCTCTTTTTCCTGATCTATTTCTGTTTGCATCTTATCTTCTTTCTCCTTTGTTTCTATTGTAATGATCTCACTATAGCACTTCCTTTTCTCTGCAGCATAGCTTGTATTAGCTTCCTGAGCTACTCTTGGCATGTTTTCTTTCTCTTCTAAAACACTTCTCCTATTTTCATCCCACTCATTGACTGTCTGAGCAAGTCTTTCTTTTCTCTCAAAGTTTTCCTGAATACAGTCAACCTGATATTTTCTGTTAGATTCCTCTTTTTTATCTTGACCAACATCTGCTTCACATGCTCGTGATTTCTTCTCATTATCATCTAGTGGAAAGACCCATGTTGTATCTTTTATCATGTTTCTATTTGCTTCATGTGCACTGGCAGTCTGAGATGCTTTATTATATTTCTCAATTTGATCTTGACCAACATCCTCTTCAGATGATCCAAATTTCTTCTCATTATCATCTAACTGAAGGGGCTCTATGGCATCCTCCATTTTGTTTTGATTTATTTCATGTGCATTGGCAGATTCAGTTATGTGAGATCCTTTCAACCTTACCTTTTCATCTTGTCCATTTGCCATAGGAGTTGCTGCCCATTCCTTCCCCTTCTTTTCATGTCCGCAAGCATCTCTAGCTGAATCTTTTATGACTTCCTCTTTATCTGCTTCCAACTTCCTACTCATTTCATATCTGCAGGTTTCTTGGGTTGCCTCTAAATTTGTTTCTATGCCATCAGGATTAGAAATCCCACTCACTGCCTTCTGATTCATCTCCTTGTGTTTATGAGCTTTCTCACCAGCTTTTAGTTTCTTCTCATTTTCTTCCCACTCGCAAGAATTATTTTGTCTTCTTTCATTTTCTACTTGCTCAGAAGATTCCTTCTGCCTCTTTTCATCTTCATCCAGCACACAACCCTCTCTCCGTCTCTTTTCATTTTCTACCTTGTTACGAGCCTCTTTCGGTCTCTTTTCAATTTCTTCCTGTTCACAAGTCTCTTTCAATCTCCTTTCACTTTTTTCCCTTTCAAAAGCCTCTTTTAATCTCCTTTCATTGTCTTCCCTCTCATGACTCTCTTTCAATCTCTTCTCGTTTTCTTCCCTCTCAAGAGCCTCTTTCAATCCCCTCTCTCTTTCTTCCCATTCACAGGCTTCCTCCATTTTCCTCTCATTTTCTTCCCTCTCACAAGCTTCTTTCAATTTCCTCTCATTTTCTTCCTCCTCAAGAGCCTCTTTCAATCTCCTCTCATTTTCTTCCTTCTCAAGAGCCTCTTTCAATCTTCTCTCTTGTTCTTCCCTTTCAAAGGTTTCTTCCAATTTCCTCTCATTTTCTTCCCCCCTACAAGCCCCTTTCACTGTCCTTTCATTTTCCTCCCTCCTATGAGCCTCTTCCATTTTCTTCTCATTTTCTTCACTTCCACAGGCATCTTTCAAGCTCATCATCTCCTTTTCTTCTCTTTGATGAGCCTCTTGCATTTTCCTTTCCTTTTCATCTCTTTCATGAGCCTCTCTCAACCTCTTTTCATTCTCTTCTCTCTTAAGAGTCTCTCTTACTCTCCTCTCATTTTCTTCCCTCTCAAAAGCCTCCTCCAATTTCTTTTCATTTTCTTCCCTCTCACGAGCCTCCTCCAATTTCTTTTTATTTTCTTCTCTCTCTTTAGCCTCTTTCAATCTCCTCTCATTTTCCTCTCTCTCCCAAGCCTCTTTCAATCTATTCTCAAGATCCTCCTTCTCACAAGCCTCTATCAATCTCCTTTCGTTTTCTTCCCTCTCACGAGCCTCATACTGTTTCTTCTTATTTTCTTCTTGTCCATGAGCCTCTTTCAGTCTTTTCTCATTTTCTTCCATCTCACAAGCTTCTTTTATCGTCCTCTCAAGTTCTTCCTGCACATGAACTTGTTTTTGGTTCTTCTCGCATCCTTCCTTCTCAAGAATTTCTTTTAGGTTTTTTTCACTTCTTTCCTGCTCAAGAACCTCTTTATGTTCCTTCTCATTTCCTTCCCATTCACAAATCTTTTGAGCCTCCTTTAGTTGCTTCTCATGGTCATCCTGTCTGCATACCTCCTTAGCTGTTTTCATCTTCCTATTACTTTGCCCCTGTTCTTGAGCTCCCCAATCTGCTTCAGAAGCTAATCTCAAGTTATCTGTTGTTACAAATTCATAGAATTGTTTCTCTTCTTTCCATCTACCTGTTCCATCTTTCTGATTGCTAGATCCTGGAATTGATCTTGATTCCTTCATGTACTTTTGCTCTATAGATTCTTTAGGTAGATTTACTTTCCCCTTCTCTCCTAGATCAGGAGCTACCTTGGTGGCCCTCATGACTTTTTGCCCTTCCTCCCTAGAAACTCCTTTAATCCCACCATGTTCTCTTTCATATTTTTTCTGAGTTTTCTCTTCTTTGAATATGTGGGCCTCATGAGCAGCTTTACCTTCTCTCTTTTCTTTATTCTTTAAGTCATCTTTCAACCCCAGCTTCATCCGCCCTTGAAGACCATCCCTTTTTCTCTCCATTGATTCTTTTGCACTTTTTAGTCGTGCTTGAGCTTTCTCCATTGCTTCTTTCATAGCAGCTGCAGAGGCTGCAGCTGCTGAACTCACTTCTTCCTCTACATTAAAGAAATGTAGTGAGCTGTTGCCAGCAGCGCCTTCAAGATCACAATTTTCAGAAGTTTTAAGGTTGGGTGGCATCTTGTTAGCCAATTTAGGTGGTGGTCTTGATGGTGGTGGTACGTGGGAGGGCTGTGTCCTAAGGTTGATTTCAGAGACAGTTAAAAACACCTCATTAGGATTAGACCTGTTCCTGCCAGATCCTTGTTGAGGTTTGAAGTCATTCAGACACGTCATTGGTTCAATACTATATGTAGTGGGCTGTGACATGGTTTTCCTCAAACTTTTTCTTTCCAGTATTCCTGCACTGACATCCAAGTTGAAACTGAGATCATCACTTGCCCGGGATGGTGGTTTCTCACTGTCAGATCCATGCAAATGGGCACTTTCATCAACTACATATGTAAACCCAGGAACATCTGGGAGTTGGGTTGTGTCTGCTGTCCCACTTGTCCCATCTTCGTTTTTCTGATTAGCTTTATGAAATGAAACATCTAACTGCTTCACACAATTAAATGAGTGATTAAAGGTTCCATTTGACAAAACTTCATTGTTTTCTGAACAAGAAATATCTCCATTTGACCCTTCTGAAGGAGACCCTGTTTCAGCCGGTGTCCTACACAAGCAATGGAAATGGGGAAAAACAATGTTAGATCAAACATTAAATCCAAAATATTCTAAAAAAAAGGAAAAAGAAAAAGAAAAGGATCCTTGATATCAATGTATCATAAAGGACCTGGGAAAATTAACAAAAAGAAAAATAATAGTGATATAAAACCAGTGACCTTGAGGCTGAGTGATAATTCAGTGGATGATCAGAGATAGGCTAATTCTTATCTTTGGGGGATAATACAGCAGAGGCATGTATGCTGCTTCAAGACTTTAAAATTGAAAATTAACTGGCTTAGGAAAGCTAATGTTGTTAACAAAGATGACTCCACAAATGCTATTACTTGAACAACCTCTTGGAAACTTCTTCGCATTGTATACAATATTCAGGAATTTGCCTGTTAAAAAGACAATTGTCCCGGTTCCTAAGCTGACTAATGAAATGTGGACATTTTCACAAAAGGGTGAGTGCAGACTCTTTCTTATGTATTTTGATTTAATTGAAATTTTGTTTGGTATCACTATAAAGCTTCTCTGCAGCTGTATATCCATTTATTCTATTTTTCCTTCTTTTTCCAAATAGATATACTTTTTTTGAGAAAACAAATAGATATACTCCACTTTATCAATAAAAACATAAAATAATGATAATAAAAGAAAAAATAAATTAGGAACCAAAAGTAAGATATTCAACAGAAGCATACAAATGTAACCTTTTACCATTTTACACAGAAAACAATAATAAGTTAAAGTTGTTTTTTTCAGGAATGAAGTACTGTTTCTCCACCATATCATCAGGGTCATCTAAAGTATGATTTCTAGGCATATCTACAATTTGACCACACCATAAAGGCACAAATATATTTCATTAAGGTTTTTGGGCAGCATTGGGTGATTGCAAGTGATATGAAACTCCTAGTCCATGAATGGCTAGTGAAGAGCATTAGTAGGAGACACCATATCCTTAGGAATCTTTCTTTTTTATCAATTTTTGACAGATGACAAAAAAGAATTTTAGTTAAAATAATCAAAGAAGAACAAATATAAGGCAATTATAGAGTACAGATATTTATCAAAAAAAATAACTATAGAGTACAGATTAGGTAATGAAGTTTACAAATCTTAAGGTTCGCCAACTCCTATGCATAGCATATCTTGTATACACCATGCTGCTTGCACATGGAAGCTGAAAACAATGAAAATGGCAGCAGAAACAAAGAAGGCCATTCCCCATGTTGGGCCCATCTATCTAGTGTCTTGGGAGAGGTGGACTGAATATGGACCTACTTTTTGCATTTTTCTGAGCAATTGGCCACTCTCAGACTTGAACCCATATTCCCATCCTTGTTAGCCCAATATTTTACCATTACACGAAGCAATAACCCCTTGGGAAGCAGCAACAAAAAGTACAAAATTCATCATGTTGGGCCCATGGCACTCTTATTAGGAGTTAAAAAGGGTATAAGTGTTTCTTATTGTAATTGTGCAGGCATTTGATATTTCCTATTTTATAAATCTAAGTCTAATGTTACTTAGGAATTAGGCCATTGTTAATAAATATTAATATTAATATTTATAACAACATAAATATTAATATTAACTAAGGAAAATATTAATATTATTCTAATAAGGCAAATACACTATGATTCTTGAGGTTGTGTACATAACAGTTAGTTTTTGGATGTAAATAATATCAAAACTAATTGTGGGCATGAAATTGTAGATTTATATCTAAGGCTCAGTTTGGAAGGAGTACAAATGCAAATATGTAGAGTGCAAATCTATGTTTTTTGTATTATTTTGTATGTATTTGCACTGTATATATTTGTATTTGTACTCTTTCCAAACTGAGCCTTAATCTTTAGAGTGGAAATTCAGATTTGGCTAGATGTTTTCTTTTCCAATGCTCCCTAGCGTGTGATATCTTAAATCTGAAGATATTTCACCTCGGAGCCTTGAATACAAATTCAGCCATATTGTTTCATGGATGCACCAAATTAATATCTCGTATACACATTCTTTGTTTGTGTTAAGTTTTTTTCTTCACAACCAGAAGGGAAATAACTGTGCACCATGTTAAAATCCAGGATATTCAAGAGTCTTCATCCTTTTTACCTTTTTTGTCTTTCAGTTTTTCAGTGTGCCAGACGAGAGCAGAGCAGTTTCCATAAACAGAACAGAGTCCCCTTCCCCCAACACAACACATATACACACAAAGAAAAAAAGCGAGAAAAATAAAGTAAATGAAAAACAAGAGAGCTAAAAAACATATCATTGCTTCCTACTTGACCACACTTGGCGTGTCATTTTCCATAACGCGGGCACATGTTAATAAACTTCCAAGGAGCAAAATTTCCTCCACAAAGCCATGGTCTTTCCTTCACTAAATCGGTCCTATATAGTATCAAACCTATGATGGTTGGCCATGGTCCCACAAGCTTTCATGTTAATCGTTTAACTGGTTTAGAAGCCAATGGCTGACCCAAATTGTAACTACCAGTCTACCAGGCATGAATACTGTTCTTCGCGGAAGTCGGTTCAACTTGAAATTCCACCAACTACCGAGAACAACCAAGCAACAAATAAAGGCGCAGAAAAGAAGCCCAAGAACAAACATTTCTTCTCCAAAGTTCATCAACTAGTTTAGAGAACAGGAAAGAAAAAAAAAAAAAGGAAAGAAAAGAAAAGAAAATGAAGCAAAGCCAGAACTCCCAGAGGAGAAAAGAACATACCAGACCTCCTCAGAGGAACTCTCGTCTCCTTTTGGCTCCATAAACAGTTCCTCGTAAGAATCAGCGAAAGCTACAAAATCGAACCCGCCAAAAATTTCCGAGTAATCGAACTTTGAGCTTCGAACATCGAAGGAGATATCACCTCCGTCGACAACAGGAAGATCTAGAATCGGAATCGAAGAACCACGAGAAGAATGAAAACTGCCGAAAATCTCGCTGTAGTCTTCTATCCGAGACGTGAAAGTCGGAACTCCAAACTTGGGCGGACCACCAAAGACGTCATCGTAGACAGTATTAGCAGTGAAGCCATTTCCATTGGAAACTTTCTTCGAGAGAGTTACAGAGGCTTGACTCCTGTGCAGAGAACGTGAAAAATCCTCCATGGAAGCGAGCTCGCTAGGGTTTTTTTTTCTTTTTTGCTCTCTAGTGCAGACAGAAACAGAGAGAGAGAGAGAGAGAGAGAGAGACAGAGACAGAGAGAGAGAGAGAGAGAGAGCTCTGCGGAGTCAGAAAGGAGGAGCAGGACCAAAATCCAAAATGCGAAAAACAGAAGAGGAGTAGAGGACTTCGATTTTTTTATGCAAGAATAAAAAAACGGATAAAAATGCAGAGTAAATGTGGTCTTGCTGTATACCAGCTTTATAATAATAATCGGCGATCTTTCATCGACGACGGTACGTCAAAAGATCGGCTTCAAGGAAGAAGAATGGCCAACGAAACTGATAAGTGTGACAAATGACAAAAATAAGTTGTGAAGAAACACGACCTATTATTGGCCATCTTCACTTGCTTTCCAGTTCCCACCAAACTGTCCGAAGCCCAATGTAATCATTTTCTTATTTCTCTTGACCAACAACTCCATCGTAATTTACAGAGATGTCGTTGGATTCTATATTCTTGCAATTTGACAAAATTAACCTTCTAAAATAATCTTTTTCCACTTCACACTGCACGAGGGCAAATTTGCCCATTCAAATTTACCCGTATTCAGGAAAAGACAAAAATACTCTTAAATGACTTCTCATCCTTCCTGGATTTGCTAGTAACAAAACAATATATTAAGCACGTTACAATTCTCCACGTGGCTTTATAAAATCAGAGTGGATTTGCTGACTCGCTGTAAAATCCATCATTTAGGACGAGTTGGGATTTCCTATATATCTTCAACAAAACACGTTCCAACACCCTATCAAGTTGATCCTATACTATACATCTTAGCAACTATGGGCCACCATAAAAGTGGTACGGGATGCAGAATTTTAAATGATTTTGGTGTTAAAAGATATTGGGACTCATTTATGGCTAGTGTGGAGCAAAAACATTGACCCCATAGTTACTTACTCCCTATTTGATGATTAATTACTTGTTAAAAAGAAGTATTTGTTACTTATTAGAACTACTTATTTTAACAATCACCTAAATTGTTTGGTAATTCATTTTTCAAATCATTTATTATATTTTTAAGTACTTATTGGTAAGCTCTTTTTCTCATAAGTGTTTATATTGATACAAATGATAATTTTACCTTCCACTGTAGATTATTCAGATCTCTCCCTCTCCCTCTCATTTTCTTCACCAGAATTGTCGAAACTGCCAGAACTGTAGATTGGACAACAAAAAGACTCCTCCGATTGACAACCTTTACAAAATTCTCGGATTCCCATTTCCACCTCCCAAGTCTCTCTTGACTCCCTCTCCTTTCGTTGTCTTCTAGCTTTATCCCCAGCTAGTCCATTTGATATCTTAGCATCTAGTTTGCCTCCAACTTCATGCCTAGGAGGATTCGGTTGCTTCCAACTGATATCTTACAAGGTCCAACTCCTAGTGCTAAAACCCAGAACCATGAATTGTAATATGAATTACAACATGACAGACAACAGATTTTGCAGCAACTACAACTACCCTTTTTTCGAGTGCATAGATCCGCAACTGCAAGAAAAGTGAAGCAAACATGAAAGCATTACAAAGACCAAGCATTAATTAACAAACAGAACATAAATAGGCTAAAATATTTTGGGCTTACCTCGGTAGAGTTTTTCTTTTCTATTTTAATTCTCAAGAGTTGCAACGCCACAAAATTATCGACAAATTTTTGGTGGCTTCCACGGCGGCCTCTCCTAGAAGCGTAGCAATTGTAGCAAAGATTATAGACATCTATACTTTTGTCGCAGAAGCATTCCAAGCATGTAAAGTAAATTTCCTTTATCAATATTCTTCACCCACCACAGATTACTATTCTTGTTGTTAAGATGTAAAAGAAGACAATGGCTTCGTCAAAATCTAGAAACCCATTGTTGTCCCTATCCATTTCCCCATTTCCTAATGTTGGTATTGGAGCCCCATCTCCTATTGCACAAAGAGAAGCATAGCTTGCTAACGCTTTGACGTACAGGCAAAAAAGGTAAATGATGTTGATGCAGATGGAGTTTCTTCGGTGACTAGGGGATTTCTATCGCCAAAACTCGCCATTTCTACCAATTTTCTTGATTCTCTAGGGTGGGTGGGTGGATCAGAGATAAGGGAAGAGATGAAAAATTGACCTTTGGGGGACTTTGGGAAGGAAATGATTTTCCCTTCAAAATGGCAATCTGAGTCGAGCAAATTAATGGATTCACCCTTTGAAAAGAAACCCATCCATAAAAAGGGTGTCTTGTAACCCAAAGGCCAAAAGCTTTACTCATTCCAAATCTTCTCTGGCCACGGCATGGTCTTTGTCTTCACACCCACCAGCGGAATCAATGCACCACCTCTTTTCAACATGTCGGCTTCGTCAACCATACCAACAATGGCAACTTTTATTTTGAAACTCGAACAGGGGAGTTCAAGTGCAGATTTGCGAAGAATAGGGAGTTCAAGTTGGAAAAAAACCAAAAAAAATATTGAAATGAGAAAAAATTACTTCAGAAAATAGAAGAAAGTGGTCAAACAACATGACCGCCGGCCACTTTTCCTCAACGTCGATCGCCGCTGGTGGACCTGCAACTAGTGCGCCGCTACCTAGGTTTGATGTTTGAATGAATGGAGAAGGAGGTATAACCATCGTGGGGGTATTTTAGGCATTACAAAAAATTATTAGGGACTGGTTCGTCCCAAACACACAAAACCACTTAATGTGTGGTCCTAGCTCTTAAAAGAACTACCTTAGTTGTTTTGGTAATAGACCTGTTCATGGGCCAGGTAGTTTGACAGCACAACCCACTCCCCGATTGAGTTTGGACATGTAGTTAAGCTTGCGAGTTTGACCTCGGGCCCAAAACACCAAGTCCAATTGTATTTTCAAGTCCGGCTTGGGATTTGTCAAAAATATAATATTTATTATAATATATACATGTTTTTTTTTTCTTTCTAGTTTCTAAACTCCCAAGTCCCAAAACACTACTCGAGTCCAACATTCCCCTTTCCTCTCTCAATTTCTTCATTGTTTTCTTAAGAAACTCGTCTCTTAGAGGTTAGAGCTCAACATAGCAACGACCAATGGATCAACATATGTTCTTCTTCTCAAGCATTTCCTTTTTCGACGAGGTAGCGATCTTTGGCGGAACGAACTAGCAGTTCTCAATTCCCTATCCAGTTGTTCCCTCTCAACCATTTTTTTCTCCAACAATCTCCAAGGGCAAACTCACACTAACACCTCAACGATGCCTTCTCTCTGTTCAGTAGCGGCAACAAGCCTGACCAAGTCATGTGTGTGTGTTTGTGTTCAATGGCAACAAGTTGAGCTTCAGGCTTCAAGCTTGGGCTTAGGCTTGAAAAGGATCTGTTAATGAAGAGTGAAAGCCCGGCCCATGAATAGGTCTATTTGGTATAAAAGATTAGGATTAGATTCTTCTATACTTGGTTAAAATTTTGTTTCTAAGAATCCTTATTTGACAAATGAGTTTCAAGCTAAAACTAATTTTTAAACTTTTTCTTTTGCTCTAAATTACCAATTTTTTGAATAAACTTTGAATCCAAAAAGAGTCAATTCAAACAAATTTCATGCATCCAAACTAAAAAAGCGATTCATAAAAATAACCTTATCCAAAAAAAGGGAGAATGACAGTTCAGCACAGGATCAGAATTTTTAGGCCCAAAGTACAGTTGGGGTAGGTGCTAGCTTGGAATTGATGCTAATTTACAGGCGGGCATTGGTGTCTAGAGTGGGGGTTTTTGACATTTTGAATGCTTATAGGTCTGTAGTGGAATTCAGAAATGTGCATTGAGTCTGTCCGTACTTTTTCAAAAAAAGAGATTTTTAGACTGCATTCCACCTCAGAATTCTAATTTGGACTGCAAACCTACAACAATTCAAAATTATAAACAGCTCCACCTATAACACCCATATCCACCCGTGAATTGGCATCAATTCCGAGGTGGCACCTACTCCACCTGTACAGTGGAACTAGGAATTCTGAGGGTGGACTGAACAATAAAAACCCCAAAAAATCACCGGAATCAATTATTTAAAAGCATTCCAAACACATCTAAAGTTGTCAAGTAGAATTATCTAAAAATTGCAATTGTACGGGGCTCATTGCAAGTCAGACTCCAATAGCCATGCTCGGCCAGCAAGGTTCTGGATTTGGATTGTTTAAACAACCAGTGTTTGGGTTGATCGATGCAAATTTGCATATAACTGTTATTTGAAGCTGTTTATAATTGAAATAGACAGCTTAAAAATAATATTCTTGCTTGTGTGAGGGGAATAAATCTAATCATTTTAGTTGAAGTGATTCTTATGTGTGTTGTGACCTGTGACGATACATATCTGATATATATCTCACTAATTTGTATTATATCCATCCAAAATGTTTGAGATATAAGCAACAATGTCACCAAACATAGCCTAGGTCCCACCCTATAAATTGAAAATGAATAACAATTTTTAATCAATTAACAATATTATGAGTTAGTTTTGTCAATTAATATTCCGTTGGAGGAGATGCTATCATATTAGGTCAAGGTTCAAAATATCAATATAACTTATACGTCAGTAGAAACGTATCAAGCAGTATTGGTAATTTTTTTCTTTAAATCTAATTCAGAGGGACCAGTTTAAGGTCTGTTCACCCTCTGAACCAGTCAAAACCCCGATACATCTTCTATAGAAACGTATCGAGAAGCTCCTGATACAATATATATCCGCCGATATGTATCGATATTTTAAACCTTGGATTAGGTGATTATTAAGTATCATCTTATGCTTCCTAAGAATACATCGATATTATTAAATTGTTTACGGGTTAATTAATTGTTAATGAAAACGTATTATGGTGGCTTTACATCATGGGGGATTTTTTATTCCCTTATTCCATTGGTGCCGGCCATTTGAAGATTTTGATTAGTTATGATCATGACCTCAATGGAATGTTTTGTTTATTAGACAATGGCCTCAAACTTGCCAAGAGAAAATAATATAAGGTGAGTCAGGACAGTCCATCCTTTTGAATGAAATTGATGGTTTGAGTGGCCAAATAGGAAACTGAGAGACAACACCGAATGAAATCAAATGAGTTACATGGTCCACGTCCTATCTCACTTACCCCATTAAAGGGAATGATCCTTTATTAAAGGCAGCCCACGTCACCAACACACATTCCAATCAGGGATTTTGTTACCTGCCCTCTGGTTTTCTACTCCTTTATATCAAATCAAACATAGCCTAGCAGATGGCATATAATTGTCCTAAATCGGATATAATACCATTTGCTTATGAAAGCCCTCAGAGAATAAGAAGAAAAAAAAAGAAACATGCATCAAAGTGGTAATGTGATTAATCCAATGACTTGCAATGCAACAGAAAAATATGGCTATTGATAACTGGCATAATTGATCCCAAGTAGTTGGCTGAGACAAGATGATTATCTTTGGTACTAATATAGCTATATTATTTGATCAATCCTGCAAATTTTTTGGTATTTTACATGCATTTTTTTTTATTTATGCCACATGGCTAGCAAATACTAATTGGAAGATGATGAGGTTATAAATATGCAATCTGTGTTCGGGATCTCTTGCCCACAAAAACTCTATCCAGAAAATACTACTTCCGTGCATTGAAAATATCTTCCCAAAAAATAATATTTTCGTGCATTGACATCTTTCCGTGCATGACAATATGCAAGAGCATGATATATTCCCTAATGTGTGGCTGCCATATCATGGGTAGGTGTGGGTAGAGTCGTCTTAGATAGAAGATCCAACCTCCCCTTTTAAGCCATCAACTGAACTGTAGTGCGTAATATTAAAGGGGTGTTTGCCTATATGGCTATATATGGATGTAGGGATGCAAATGAATTGGGTTGGATTCGAATCAGGGTATATAAAATCCGATATGATCCAAAGATTTGATGAGATTTGATTTGTATTCGCATTCTATTGGTAAGCTGGATCTTTGGATTTGATCCGATCTAACTTGTTTTCTTTAAAAAATAAATTATTAAAAAAATGTACTAATTTAAATTAAGTAAAAACAAAAAATACAAGTATTTTTAATCTGATTTTTTTTTAATCTTATTATCTGATTCGATCCAATCCAAAGATCTGAACAGGGAGTGATCCGAATTCAACCAAATAAAATCGAATCTCGGATTGGATCAGATCATGATCCAACCCATTTGCACAGCTATCAGGATGAGCCAACAAAAGCACATGCTTTCATTATCCATGAACAACCCATTTGATGACAAATGACCCAATACTTGAGATGATGATCAAGTGACATCTTTTCCAAAATGGACTTCAAGCACACCCTGCATTTCGATAGTTGATTGGTCATGAGCTGATCCCAACCAACTTTGAATATTTTGTATAAATCATGTATTATGTATCTCCATATATAACAACAATGACCGGATGCAAAAACCTACCTCCAAACTCAAAAGGGGTGTTTGGCATCGATGCCATTGCTCCAGAAAATGGTGACACATTAGCGCTATGTTAGAAAAATCGGTACTTTAGAAAATGGTAATATGTTTGAAAAAAATGGTACTTCAAACCATGCCTTGAAAATTAAGAAGGCGTAGTTTAATGAAACACCGAATTTGATGTTTTTTCAATTTAGAATTCATTGTTGCCAATGAAGACATGATATGACAGTGACATGGACTTCCTATAATGGGTAGCAATATTAAAAATAGATATGGAACAGTGGTAGCAAACATAAAGTATCCTTGTTAGCCCAAAAAAACATCCTAACTGACAGTAATATTTCCAAACAAAAAGAAAACATTGTTTTCTCAGAATGAAAACAATACTTCTTACCCATACATATACAGCACCATTTTCTTATAAAAAAATGATGTTATATATACAACATCGATGCCAAACAAATACAAAAATTTGCAAAGTGGGTCGGACTGGATAAAAATAATCACCATCTAATAGCAGTGAAAAAAAGACGGAAGGGTATCTGAGTCATTGTAAAGTTAGATGTCTTGACTCTTAAATCATGTAGCGCCTATTTTTTTCTCCTTTCATGCCCTTGGATTTTGTTCGTTGCAAAAGGGGGAAAAAAAAAAGGAAGGGGTGATGATTTGGATTCCGTGTTGAACTTGGACCCACACCCGATGTCAGTATCTTCTTTTGGTTGTTTTGGTGTTCTTTTATATCGATCCTCACATACATTCTCCCACTCTGGTAAGATAAACAAAAACAGCTTTGGGTCTCGAGCATTGGAAGTTGGAACCCACTTCCTTCTTTGTCTAAAGAAGTCCATCTTTTTCCTTTTCTTTGTTTTCAAAGCAGTGTTACAAAGAGAAAGTGTGCACATCTGCACAAAAGCTGTTAATGGTTAGATCTGATTAAGTTTGGGAGCCTGGTGTTATGTAGAATCTACTTATAGAGTTACAGTGCACAGGTTGATTAAGGGGCCCTTTAAGTTGCCACATCTCTAAGAAAACTGAAGATTACTGATGGGACCCACTCAGAACAACAGTAAGATTAAAATCATCACAATTGAATAATTTCAATTTGTTTAAAAATAGACAAATAATTGATAATTAATAATCCCTAGATTAATTCACAAATCAGATTATGGAAGCTTATGTGATGTTTTTGAAATTTTGCACATGTTCTCCGTGATGTTTGGTACTGTGTGTTATGTATTCATTGCGTTTATTTATTGGAAATCGGCAAAAAAAATGTTGAGGGCATGAAGTGTGATAGTAACATTTTTCATTTTTGTATTACTTATATGCATCATTAGGCATTGGTAGGCAAAATACAATAAAATAAAGCTTAAAATGAAGTTTCAAAGGTGGGTTTCACATAACGTGAGATAAATAAAAAAATAAATTCTAAATTTTACTGCAACTTATAATAATTCAAATTTTCAAATACCTCCATCTGTATTGGCATCAATTTCGACTTGGCATTATACAATAAAATTAAAATTTATTAGATGGATTGGACAATAAAACCTCTAAAAAATACAAATCATTTATAACACATCAGCCTATCAAATAAGATTCAACCATAATTGTCTATATTTCACCCGTGTGTCACTAAAATAGAATTACAGTAGACACACAATATCACAATACCAAACACCCACCTTGTTGGGAAAAACCTATTTGATGGGTCCAGATGTTTCATACATCCAATGCATAGTGATTGAAGAGAGGGCATCATTATGTTCTAGTTATGATGAGTCCACCCTTATTATATCATAGATTGGCTTTTGTCATCTAGTTTGAAAGATGCCAACTGGCTGTGCCTCTAAGGGGGCATTTGGTAAAAGTGTAAATGCCATGGTTTTTAAAATCGACCTGGTGATCAAATTGGTCAGGGTCCAGTTATTGGGTTGAACGGTCCGATCGTTCCAATCAAGCACTCTCTGACAAAAAAATAAAAAACGGTCAAAATTGTTCGAACGGTTAATTATCCGGTTTAACGGTTTGTTGACCAAAATCAATAATTTTAGGGGAAAATTCGGTTTTTAGGAGAAAATGACCTGACTGGTTCCCGGTTTTTCCGGTCTGACCGTCCGGTCCGGTCCAGTTTTGAAAACCATGGTAAATGCATAATCGAAGCAAATTTATACTCTTGCTTAGTTTTAATGGTGTTAGATAAGAATTTTTTAATGAAAAGTAAATTTGTTTTTCAACTATTTTTTTCATATGAAAAGAGAGCAAATTTGCTTCTACAAAGTGAAAGAGTATAGAATAAGTTGTTTCAGTCAATCTAAGAAATGGGATTAAAAAAAAAGTTGTCCAATCCGATTTGTTTATGTAAAAAAACCAACAAAAAAAATCAGGAAACAACGATGTCACCTAGGAGGCTAGGACCAACTAATGGTTTTAGTTTTCAATTAATCAACCAATGACGAACGATAGTGGTTTGTGACACTTAAATGACAATATGACATGCGCCATTTGATTTTAAGTGATGTATTAAAACATAAAAATAAGGGAAATTGTTAAAAACTCATGAAATTCATCATGACTTTTTAGCATTTTTCTTAAACTCACCACAACTTTTTAAAATGTCTATAATTTATTTGAAGTTAAATAGACTAATGGCTATTAATATATTACTATTTTAATCTTCATAGAAAAATATAAAATATATATATTTTAATATTTAGATATGAAAAAAAAGAAAAAGTTCAAAAAATATTTTCAAATACAAAAACACAGAAACAACAAAAAATATAAAACATTATAGAAATTGCATACAAAATAAAAAATTATTTTCAAATTATAGAAACTATAGAAATTGAAAAACAAAATCAGAAAATAAAAATTGTAGAAAAAACACCATAAATTATAGAAAAACACAGAAATTGCAAATAAATAACAAAAAAATACAGGAATTTTTATAGATGGTAGAAAATAGAAAAATGTAAAAAAGCAGAAATTATAAAAAACATTAGATATTATAACAAAACACTACAAATTTAAAAAATTAAAAAATTGAAAAATGAAAAAGACCCTTTTCCTCTAACTCGCCATTCAAGGGTGATTTGGCCATAAAAATTGTTATTTATGCTGATGTGGACACCTCTGTTAAGAAACATTAACGGTGCACTAACGGAAGCTAGTGGGTTTTGGAAAAAAAAAAAAAAAAAACTTACTGACATGGTGAGTTTTAAACGTTTTGAAAAGTTGTGGTGAGTTTAAGAGAAATGATGAAAACTCATGATGAGTCTTAGACAATTTCCCCAAAAAAAAAGGATGGCCTTTGTAAATGTAGGGACAAAGTTCAGATCTGTTGATCACAAAACATTCATCTAGCCACAAATTAAGGTGATGTTTGACATCAATGATGATTTCTTGAAAATCACTGTTATGTTGGAGCCATATTAGTATTAGAGGAATTGACGTTAAAATTTCTATTTGGTTGGCAGATTTTGATGATTTTCAGGAAATTGGTCAAAAATAGATTCTTGAAATCAGCCCTTTTTCAAGTATCACTTTTTTTTTTTGTGATTTCTGATTTCTAGATGATTCCAATTTTTTGAGGATGACATTATAACTAACATGGCATTGAATAATAACTCTAATACAAAAGTAATTGGCCCTTGAGAATTGATACCGAACAGACTCAAAGTGGATTTCTCAAAAATCAACTTACATGACATAAATGTTACCAAATAACAAAATTTATTGATTTTTGAAAAATCATCATGGATACTCACACCATGCTCACACCGTCCACATAATCTCTTACCACCTTTCATTGAAAATATCTCTCCATGAAAACAAAGCATATAAGCACAAAGATATTCCCAATACACGAGTATAAAAAGCTGTACTAACGGTGCAAGCACTAAAATCGATCTCTAATACTCAATATGTGTGGTTGAGTGAACATGAACATCAGGGCCACCTTGGTCAACAAATAAGTGACTTTTTATTTTTATTATTTTTTCATTCTTATTGTTTTTCCAGCTGTATGCGTTGATTGTAGGAAATGCATTGACAAAAAGGTTTTGGCTATTTGCGTCAGCTGACAATAAAAAAGAAAAAGAAAAAGCTCTGAAGTGGGGCCGCTTCATTTGGAGTTCCGCAGTACCGCAGCTGCTCGTGAATTGAAATATTGAATTATGCCCTATTTCATTTGGCTACAAAATTTGAAAGAGGCCTATTAATTGTTCGAGTTCGACTTGCCATCACATAACAGGCGAGGCGGAATGAAAAGTCTTTTATCTGAACAATGATACGATCCCGTGAAAGTTAAAAGTTAAAACTCTACTTATTTAGCCGTAAATGGCCCCCCATAAATCACAAGGCCAAAAAGAGATCACGTCTTCTAAGTTCGCATTTCCAATGCTGATGCAATGATTGGTTCGAGATCAGATCACCCAAAATAATTGGTATGTGGTAATACTCGAGATACAAAATGATCGCCAAATAAAAGGTTTCCAAAATGGCTACGGAAAGACCTGTCAAAATCTGCGTCCTCTGTGAGAGTAGAGACTATGAGAACCCGTAATTATGTGTTAATTTTTGTGGTCCCACCCTCTCAACCCATAGCAAACGTGGGTGATTAATAGCCAGGTAGAAGTGGCCATTCTTAACACGGAATAATAATGATCAGTTGATGAACTTGCTGAGTCAGATCGTCTCCCAAAGTGCATGTCTACGTGCACAATCCAGCGGGGGAGATGTTTTCAATGCATGGTTGAGATATATTATAGGGTGCCGTATCCAGTATATGGAGAGACGGTATGAATGGTACCCGAGACTCATGAAGTTAGTGGCTGAGGATATGATGTTTACCTCATACTATCAGAACAGTAGTCCACATGTTACTAGGACTCAAAAAATAAAACAAAAAAAAAGAGAAAATGATGGTTCAGCCCAGGATGAAAATCTTTAAGCCCAAAATACAATTAGGGTGGGCATTAGTGTATAGAGTGGGGTTTTTGATATTTTAAATATTTATAAATTTGTAATAAAATTTAAAAATCTGCATTAATCTTGTCTGTACTTTTTTCAAAAAAAAAATCATAAAGTTATATTCAACTTAATGAACCCCAATATAATATATTAAAAGTTGAATATGTTTAACATCAAAGCCACATGATATTTTGAGTACAACCCTCATGAAACACATATCATAAATATCATGCTAGGGGGTGTGTCAAGAAACATCAATTTGATATTCCTATTTTGAAAATTAAAACCTAACCCCTTGACTTAGGTGGCACTGATGTGTTGTTGACATTGATAAAAAACACATATTTCTCACCAAGATTCAAGTAAATCTTTTCAACACAAAACAGATGAATTCAGATTCGATCCTCACAGAACCATCCTCACACCATTTTCACAGTCTTTCCCAATTGTGTATCAAGACGTTAATAAAAATATAGATATTCCAATGCTCAATTTCTAAAGACCAAGGATGGTTCTGAACCAAGTCCACTCTTAAAACAGGTTGAAAGACAATGGAATCAAATGACAGATATATACTTATACCTTGTGACATAAATTAATCAAATCAAGCATGCATGCATTCTTAAGCCATCCCCCATACCCATAAACCCCCCAACCCCCGGTGGTTGTGGGATTCCATTGTGCCAACACTCCAGCAACAGTACCCATTGAACTAGTGAACCACCCATCAATTGAACTAGCGAACCACCTAACTTGAGAGAGTCAATTTTAAATAGCAAAAGTTTGTTTTGATTAGATTGCACATGGATGAAATAATCAGAATAAAAGGGAAACTTCATTTACAAAATGCTAAAAAATAAACAACTTTTCTTTTTATTTTGAGAGTTGGAGGAGGAGAATTAAATAGTGATTCTTTGCATTTTAATTCAAGTTTTTTTTTTTTGGTGGTGGTGGTGGGGGGGGGGGACCCATTTTATTACATTTTTTCCCTGCTTCTATTTAATAACGATATAAATAAGGGACCTCCACCCCACCCACCAATATACTTGGCTCTGGCGGTAACCATGAGCATTAAGAATAAACAACTCGAGAAATTCTCTGAAAGTGGCATCAGCATTAATAAAAAATACCAAAAGTACAACAAACTATCAAAATAGGGTTCACATTAGCCAACATGACTCCCATAACAGCCGCAACAAGAACTAGAATCAAACCAACAAGCCCAGTGAACCTGGTATTAAGAAGAACACATATTACTATGGCATCCCCAAACCCGTAGCAAAAGTCAACAAACCCAAGCTCACGGGGATATAAGAAAAGGCCTAAAATCTCCCTCTGCAAAAAGGAACTAGTTATTCAATTATCCGGAAAAGAACTGCTAATATGGGTGTCAATGATATTTGAAAATTAGATTTTAAATTCAAGATTCAACATAATTAAATCGAATTCGGATATAACCTGATCCGATGCAATAAATATTCAAATATGATAAATTATCTAATTTTTATATATAAAATATAAAACATTTAAATATTTTATATAATTTATATATAAATATTTAAATTACATATTTTTATATAAATAAAATATTTATTTTATATATTTATTAATTATCTAAAATAATTAACTGATCAAATTCAAATTGAATCGAATATTTAAATAATTAATCAAATTCAAATTTAAATTCAAACATTGGTTTGAAAATCCATCGGATATCAAGTTTTTTAATGGAATTCAATTAGTTCACACCTAACAGCCACTTTATTTGTGCCCTAAGAAGAAAATAACACACCAAGCTCATTGATGATCAATATTAAAATAGCCAAACTGAACGCCCTTTAAAAACCACATAGACACACAACATGAAAGGGTGCAAGGTGCGGCAAAAATTGCACCCCTTCCAACTTCCAAGTCACCACTTTTTTTATGTTTTGTTTTGGGTAGAAATTGAATAACATCAAGGTGGTTAACCGCTAATGGAAATGGAAAGGTCACTGGAATGAGAGTAACACCACACATGCATCCAGGTTGAGGTCGTGGAGAGAAAGATCCCCCTTAATTTTCACCTATACAATTTCATGTCCATCGTTACGATTTACGATAAACAGATACATCCTGCCCACCAACGCTAGTGACAACTACACCCTCTCGACCAATATCGGCAACAACTACACCTTGTCCTCCTTTTCTGGTGACACCTACAACCAGACCACCATTACCAGTAGCAAATACACCCAACCACCAGTGCCGGCCGGCAACCATCAAATGGTTCATGGTCGGAGATATAGAAGAAAATCAGTGTTACCAGCAATAACAAATACACCCTATCCACCAGCACCTTAATCAGCGGTCCAAATGCACAAAAATCAGCGTTCAACTTTGAACCTGTAGTGTAGAAGCCTCATCCATCGTCGTTGTAATTACTTCATACATCGTAGCTTTCACTCGACTAGAAGCACAAACAAGATAATGCCCAACCAAAAATATATCGTACTAATTCTGTAATGCTAAATGCATTTATCCAGGTAAGTGTTCCTTAGGAAAGACTTATTCGGGTAAGTACATTTGTCCATGTTTTTTTATTTTACATGTAAATAAAACAATGACTATTTTAGCTATAAAAATTCAATATTAAAAGGGACATTTTTGTTTCATTCAAGTGTTGACAATTTTTCTCCCAAATAAGAAAGTTATTTACCCACTTAGGAGATGGGTATTAAGGAAAATAAACTTTCTCTAATCCCCACATAAATCTGAAAAAAAAGAACACGAGTTTCTTGATCAATGGGAATTTGATTCCCAATGACCAACTTTCCACCACTTCAAATTTAGATAAAGAACGCCCCAATAGTAGAATCTCCTTGTATGACCAACTTTCCACATTTTGTATTTGTACTCTTTCCAAATTGAGTCTAATTAACAAATTAATGTCCTAGTTCATTTTATGTATAGTATAAATATATACAAGGTTTTACACTACACATTTGTATTTGTACTCCTTCCAAACTGAGCCTAAATGATCAACCAGTCAACTTGAAGAATCTAATGAAAGTTATAATTAAAATTTCTAATTTACTGACTCACAAATCAATTTTGTTAATAGTATACTCCATTTCCAATGCATATATAACAGTGTACCTGCATTATTTGTCCAATAATCTAAATAATTATTTGTAGTTTGTTTGCAGTTTAATTTTGCATTTGGGTTGGGATAATCCAAATCCAATTTTCGATTATAGTACACCATCTCAAATCTTTTGCCATCTTAATTTGAAAGCAGAATCTAACAAAAATGTGAATAATTGATAAATTAAATGTCAAAGATGATATTTTTAACATTGTTAAGTCTTTAACATGATTGATAAATACACTATGTGAGATGCGCATAAAAGAAAAGTATATAGACTATGTAACATCATTAATATAATTGTTAAGTCTTGAACTGGCCGGTTCAGTGGTTTGTTAACCAAAATCAACAGTTTTGGAGAAAAAAACAGTTTTAGAGAAAAATGAAACCAATCAGGTGATCGGTTCTCAGTTTTTTCGATCCAATCGCCGGTCTGGTCTGATTTTGAAAACCACAGAGATCTCTAACACGTTTCACCTATTTTTTTGTGTCACTATATAGAACATTTGATAGGATTCTACATGCTTCAGGTTAGAACCAATTGCTAGATGTTCAAATTAAGCCAGCTTTTTAACAAGTTTAAAATATAACTGAACTAAATATAAGAAAAAGGAGATTTATGTGTTCATCATGATCCGATCTGAATTTGTCGGATTCAGATACCCCCTCCCCCTTGTGGCATTTTCAGATAAGTCTACATCAGATAATAGGATCCGATAAAAGATCAGATCAAATTCAGATCACTCTTATGATTTTGATAAATAACACTCTTATCCTATCCTATGGAAAGAGTTTTGACCAATCAAAACCCACCCATGAATTTTGATAAATAACACCTGATTTGCTATCATATTTATGATTCCAGTTTATTGGTCAGTTGTTTTTCTAAAATCATATCTTTTCTATATCATAGTTGAACTCATATATATATATATATGTGTGTGTGTGTGTATAGTTATTTATTTGTAAATATGCTTATATTGTATTTTTATAATTTTTATATTATTTATCTTTTATAAAAAGGCATGTATATATATGATAAAAATAGTTGAAAAAATGCTTGTTTTTTTTGTTTTTCTTTATATAAACTACTATATTTTTCCCTTTTAATAATTTGTTAAATTTTATAAAAAATTAAACCAAATCGGATTATATTTGGATATCCAACATCCTTAACGGATTCAGATTCAAATTGACCTTTTTGAGATCTGATCAGATCAGATTCAAAATTTATATTATCAGATTAGATTCAGATATACCTTGGTTTGAATTTAATCCAATCCGTTTGCCTCCCTAGTAGTGGTTTGTGTTCTATACTATTTTCTTTTAGCTCTCGATAAGTATATTTGATAGACTCTATTCTTAAAATCAATATAGCATACAATGTTGTCATTAAGGTCAATTTTATGTATATATTAGTTTAAGAGCACATGCTCTGCATGTTTAAATAAATATTAACGACATATGATATAATGTATTTTCAATTTAAGTTTAATGACTTGCACGTAACCAAAGGCAAGTATCCACTTTATATGTATAGATATAGATAATGGATATATTAACAAAAAATGTGATGTAGATCAAACCCTTGTAACCTCAGGCTCAATGTGGTTAGGTAAGTGGATCGCATGTACACCCGTACTATATATGTGTTATGTCAATGAACAAGAATAAGAACAAACTTAAAATATGTGTAACAGATTTTGACATCTAATACGGTTTTGACAGTACTAATGACTAAACCAGGGGCCAATGCTCACAAGACCAAGCTGACTGAGCCCTTAAGCTATCACATATGACATGTTCAGAGGTTTAGGCAAATGAGTTCCACCATAAAGACCCATTGACTGAAAACATTAACTTGTTTTATTATCATATCCATAGAACAATTCTAACAACACAAACCTTGGCTCTATTGGCAATCACGAAATCCTTAAATCACAAAAGGACAAGCCATGATTTTGTACAGGGAGATGTTTTGTTGCTTTATCTTCTTTTCTAATAAGTTCTATGGCTTTGGATGGTTTAATACACCAGTTTTAGTTTTAAATACTATAAGACACATCCAACTCTAATGGTTAATATTGATTCTCTCAGTGCGACAACATGCATGCCATATATCCTATATGAGGCTACAAACTTAGCTAGGCTAAGATAATTGTTAATATTGACCCATTACAAAAATTGCCTGAAACAAAGAAAGCCTTACAAAGGCAACACCAATCCGGATCTGAAAACCCCAAATTAATCAGGCCCAAATTGGATTAGGGCAGTTGAGATTCGGGTTGGGCCACCCTAAATCATAAGGAGTAAGCCCGGTTATTAGGGGACAACACCTAGCCTAGTCTACGTGCCTGATTATACGAGGCCTCCATGGCTCACTTCTCAATTCAGTCCCCTTGTAGTCGTGTGTTCAGTGTCCAGTGACCTTATTTTCGGTTAAAATAGATTTGTATTTCTTATAAAAGACTTGTTAATATTAATGTTTTAAAAAATGATTCGGAATCGGAATCGTTCTGATTATCGATTTTTGGATTGATGGTTTGATCATTCGGTCCAACACAATAAATTTAAACAACGCATATAACATGGTAATCAACTTAGTCGGAAATGGGTCGACATTGACCCGTTAATTGATTAGCAAAAAATAGGTCAGTGTAGACTTATTTATCTTTATCTTCTTCGCCCAATTAGTAAAAAACGGGTTTTCCTACAGCATAAGATTTTCTCATATTTTGGATTTTCTTTTTTACATGTTTTCATACTAATCACATCTACGGTGTTTGCAGCATAGATCCAAATCGAAAACTGTTAGAGAAAATGGGGTCACTGTAACTTTGGAGGTGAAGCTCTGAGACGCATTTGAAGACACTGTCTTTAGAACGTTATTTGCCCCCACTCAGTTTTACTGAATTTGCTGTTGGGTTACAGATAAATTCGTTCCCAGGATACAACAAAGCCTTGGGCGAGAATCTACAACTCTTCAACTTTGCTGTAGTAGACCGGACTGAGAGAGAGAGAGGGAGAGTGAATTTCGAAATTGTATGTTTTGGAGTTTGATTCATGCTCCTTAAATAATTTGTGAAGAGGTATGAGGAAAAGGTAGGTGCTGGTTTAGAGAAGGCACCTTGAACAGTCACAATTTCAAACATTGTGACTATTTAAAAAGTAGTTAAACAGTTAGTGACTGTTAACTTTGAATTGTGCTTCTTGATCACACCCGATCAAATCGTGACCGTTGATCTCATCAACGGTGATCAACGGTCAACAATGCACCAAAACCAAGGTTGCCCATCGCGAGCCATGCGGGTGTGAGCAAAATGCGCCTCTAAAGAGTGTAAATAGCTCCTCTACTAATTCTAAGGAGTGTTGCGCGGTATTGAATCCCCATACTCTCCTCTACTAATTCTAAGGAGTGTAAATAGCTCCTATTGAAATACTGAAAACAAAACTTATAATTTTCCAATGTGTGACAAATTCAAAACTAGGTTTTTTGTAAGAGAAAAAACTGATTTTTCAATCAAGTGTGTAGGTGCAATTTCTCATGTAATTGACCAATCGAACTCATTAGGTTTAATCTCTTATGAGGTTAAAATCCAACAAAAACAAGTAGGAAAAAAATGGATTCAAGAGTAAAACGTACTGATCATACCTGGTTTCCTTTCACCCCTATTTTTAGTAAAAAACAATGCCTTCCCCGCCTCAGTTTTTAGTAAAAAACCAACAAATGTTAAATTGGGTTCGGAATAGAGAAAGAAGAAAGGAGATGGAAAAGCATTTTTACCTATCGAAGCTATGACGCGAAGAAAAATAAAAGGAAAAAAAAAGGAACAAAATGGATCTAGATGGGTTGGCATAGAATCATGAGAACATTAAGTGAGAACATAATGAAGAAAAACTATGGGGAACCAAAGTGGAAGAAAAACACTAAAACCTCTTAAAATCGTGAAAACATTAGAAGTGTTTTAATTGGACAGGATCTTGGAGAGGTTGGAGATAATAAATCTCGAGTCCTAATGTAACATGGCTCTTCCAAAGCAGTCAGACATGGCTAAAAATGGATCAAATATATCAATTCTATTTGTTATAAAAAAAAAACATAGATTAAAAAAAGAAAAAAAAAATCTTCAATTCCTTCTTTTAGTAGATAGATAGATAGATAATATATATTATATTAACATGTTGATGTGAATTAATATATTAAAGAAATTCGGTTTTAAACGAAAACCGAATTGAAATTTTCTGTTTCGTTCCATTTCAAATTTCGGTTTTAAAAATTTGTACTCATTGGTTCGGTTTTTAACCGAATAAACCGACTGCTCAGCCAATCTGTTGGTACCTTGAAGAGAAAGAAAACTCCGAGCCTTTTACGACTACTGCAGCAATAGCGTGAATAGAGAGTAAGGAGAGGAGCTGTTTGTTCATTATTTCGAACATGTTCAGAAACCAGTATGATACAGACGTGACGACATGGAGCCCAGCAGGACGGCTCTTTCAGGTCGAATACGCAATGGAGGCCGTCAAGCAAGGGTCGGCCGCAATTGGTCTCCGATCAAAGACACATGTCGTCTTGGCTAGCGTTAACAAGGCCAATTCAGAGCTTTCGTCGCACCAGAAGAAAATTTTCAAGATTGACGATCACATTGGTATCGCCATTGCTGGCCTCACTGCTGACGGTAGAGTCCTTTCTAGATATCTCAGATCCGAATGCATCAACTACAACTTCACTTACGAATCTCCTCTTCCGGTTGGGAGACTCGTAGTTCAGCTAGCCGACAAGGCGCAGGTGCACAACGAACCCTAGTTCTATTGTCCCCATTATTTACTTTTCATGGTTGAGTTTAATTTGATTAATGGAATATTGGAATCTTAGGTTTTGGAATGGGAATGGAAATGAATGCATGTTTCCTTTAGGGTTTTGGGTTGGAACATGTTCTGATGAATTGAAAAGGAAGTTAGATAAGATAATTATTGTTTTCTCTCTGTTTATTTGTTCAATTTGTTCGCATTGTGGTTGTGTATGATTTTTGACGGGTGACAGTAACACCATTATTGGATCAATGAAGTGAAAATTTAGGCTTAGTGCAAGAAGTAGCAAGGTTGAGATTTCTCTAGGTTAGGGCTTTAGCTGAGGGGATTAGGGAAATTTGGAAGCGGAAAATAGGATGGAGTATGCAATTCTTATTTCGTTTTCTTTATATGTTCTTTTTATTTCTTTCTTTTTTTTTTCTTTTTCTTTTTTGCGAGTGGGGGAGTTTGATTTTTGGTGTCAGTATTATTTGACGTCTGAAAGCTATAACTAGCTAGTTAATGTTTTTTGCCCCCTTCTTATCTGCAATTGAATACTTTTTGATCCATACCATATGCTTATTTCCGTTCTGTTTCACCAAGTTCTTTGGTGTCTTAATATTTTTTTTTGTTCCGCTATAGAGGGTAGAGAGATCCTCCACAAAGTTCAGTGATATACTCAAAAAACAGAAACAAAAGGCATGACATTATCTTGAACTCGTTAGACATACCTCAAAATAACCACATTTTAGTCACTCCTTCCTGAATCAATCTCCTGGTAAGTTGGCAAATTTGGGCAGTCCAGCCTAGTAGTTTGAATTCTTTAGCTATAATCAGTTTGTGTTTAAAATGTCAGAGTTATTGATTTAGTCATTCAGGAGTTATTGTGTTTTTGTAACGATAGTGGAAAGCATGGAGACTGATATTGAAATGATATTCAAGTGAATTTTCTGCATATAATGTCTATGGTGAGTGATTCCTATAAAAACTAGTGGTTTTAGGTTCCAGTTGAGTGATTCTTTGTATTCTCCCTCTTTTTTCTGTCTCCATCTTCTCTCAAATTCTGTAAACAACCATTGCAGTCATCAAAAGCCCTAAGATTCGTTATCAGAGGAGCTCATTCAACAACCCTAAAGGTCTAAAACTGATATAGGTTTTACTTTTATTTTTTCAAGTTTACATTAAAGCCTGTAATTTTCCTGTTTCAGCAATTTGTTGTCATTTGTGCCAAACAATTTCTGAATTTTCTCATTCTTGGATACCCCTCATAAACCTTTATTTAATTATACAATGTTTTATCTTAGAAATCCACCTAAAACTCTAGATTCTATGTTTTCTTAAGTTTTCTTTACAACCCAAAATTTTTGCCTTTTTTTTATGCAATATGTACTCTGAACCACACCAAACTTGGTTGACCTGTACATCTATATAGGACAAATGTATATACTATGTACAAAATTTCAAACCTATACCCATTTTCCCCAATTCAAAACTTTTCACACTTTTTGGACAAACCTTTAATTGTTGTAGTTAAGCTCTGAGATCTCTAATTCTCTACCTCTATTCTTGAAAATTGAAATCATCCCCAAGCCCTATTCTAGCTAATTATTTCTTTCCTAGGTCATTCTAATCCTACAACAGTTTGAGACCAAAGCAGGTGGTCCTACATCAATTGGTAGCAAAGCTATCAGTCCTACATCACTCACACAATGAGGTGCCTAATACCAAGGACATGAGTGTTGCATACCTCCATTGAAGTAGGTTTCTCATCACTGGGTTCAGTTAAAGATTGGATTTTTCTTTTTCTTTTTTTGTATTTTTGCTTCAATATGGGTTTTAGTTAGTTTGGGCTAATCCTCTTTTTGGCATCATATTTAGTATTTTAAAATCTTTTTGATTTTATTTTTTATGTTCATGTGCTTTTGTTTTCAATTATGTTTTTTTTTTGGCTTTGTATACATGACTTCTATGCCCTTCCATTATAAAATGGCATCTAAGCATCTGCTTTCATCTATTTAAATAAGAAGGTAAAACTTAATTGAGGCAATTTTTATATCTTATTTTTATGTCAATTAAATATTTTTCCCCGTATAACGAATTAGTTCTTATTGCCATGTGTATTTTTATAGATCTTCCCATTTTAGTTAATGTTTCTATAAGGATAATTGAGGCCAATGATGTTTAAGCCTCAAACATCGAGCAGTATTGCATGGACTTGGGCATAGGAGTTGGAACCTGACGTGTCGAGGAGTCCAATTCAGTGTGAACTCAAAAAAGTAGGATTTATGGACACACTTCACATAAATAATATTTTATTATATATTTAAATATTATGATTTCTAATATTATTTTTAAAATAATAGAACTATAAGTAATTAATGTTTTTAAGTAATTAATATTATTTCTAATATTTCACATAAATAATATTTTTCATTGTTTTCCTAGTTTTGATGTGTGTATTACATAAAAAAACTCCAATAATTTTCAAGGTGCTAAGGTGAAAATAGAGGGGCAAAAAATCTAGGAACTTATTGAGGTACTCTTAAAGAAGGAATCATAATTTTCAAGGTGCTAAGGTGAGGCTAGGTGACAATGGGCGCCTTGTCACCTAGTTGCCTCGTGGGCATCTAGACATCACCTAGGCGATGGATTCTTGTAAGTCAAAAACATATATCCTAGGGTAGTTCCCTAGGTTCCATAAACATATTTCCTTAATAATTATCCCTAATATTTTTTTTTTTTGAGAAAGGTAAAGAATTTATTTAGAACATAAAAGAGAGTTACAACAAGGCCCAAACCACTAATACTGCCTGGGCCTAATACAGATTACAAGCCCATCCATGGTTTAGAACAAAACAAAAGAGATACATTCTGGTTTTTAAATTCCTCATTCATCGACACCTAGGAACATAGCTTGCCCATGGCTCTCTGCACTACTTCATCCGAGCTTTTGAATTGACCACAGAATATTCTGTTATTTCTTTCAGTCCAAATGGACCATAGCACAGCTAGCGGAATGGTACTCCAAACAAGCTTTCCTTTCTTGCTGAGACCCTCAATTCTCCAATACATCAGCAACTCCTTCACAGATTTTGGCATAGTCCAGCTAATATCCAAAACCTTTAGAAAATGCCCCCAGACCAAAGAAGAAACTGGACAATGGATACACAAGTGCTCTGTAGTTTCTGCAAGGTTTCCACACAAACCACAGGAGAGGTCCAGAATCTGAATACCACATCTCTTCAGGTTAGTCTTGGTCAGACATTTATCAAGAGCCATTGTCCAGACTAGGAAATTGATCTTGGAGGGACTAGTTGGATTTCAAATCTGCCTGGCAGGGAAGTTCTCCTGACCTGATCTGCACAACTTAAGAAACAGGGATTTAACTGAGAAGCTACCATCTGCATTCCACTTCTAAACCCATTCATCCTCTAAACTCAAATCAATCCTCTGATTTTGAAGCAGCCCCGACAATACCACATACTCTTCCACCTCCCAATCAAACAAACTTCTCCTACACAGAGGAGTCCAAATAGTGGAGTCACCAGAAATGCCAAAGTTACCAGCAACTGAAGAATCTTGATTCATAGAAATTTGGAACAGAAGGGGAAAAGCATCAGCCAAGGAACCCTTTGAACACTAGGGATCCTTCCAAAATTTGATTCTATCCCCCTTACCAACCTTAAATCTGATCCCATCCAGGAAGAAAGGAATGTTCTTCAAGATACCTGCCCAGAGAGATTTACCCCCATTTGGATGAGGCTTCTTAGATCTACAATCACCCCATACCACTCCATATTTTGCCACAATAAGACTTCACCACGCATTCCTCTCAAAAGAAAATCGCCATAACCATTTACTAAGAAGGGCAGAATTAAGTTCCTTCAACTTTCTTATTCTCAGCCCACCAACTTCCTTAGGAAGGTACACTTGCTCCCACTTTACAATGTGAATCTTCTTTTCATCATCCCAACCCCTCCATAAGAAATTCCTTTGGAGTTGCTCCAGCCTATTTGCAATTTTGTTTGGGATGGGGAAAAGAGATAGGAAATAAGTAGGGAGGTTGGAAAGGGTGCTCTAAATCAATGTAACCCTACCTCCAAAAGATAGATATTTTGCCTTCCAAGAGGCCAGTTTCTTCTCCATTCTCTCAATAATTGAGCACCAGATTGAGGAGGAAGAGTATTTGGCCCCGAGAGGCAGTCCCAAATACTTTAACGGGAGGAAATCAGTTTGACAAGCCATCACTTTTGTACATTCTTCTAAATTTGAAACATGGCCCACTGGGATGATCTTACTTTTACTCATGTTAACTTTGAGATCAGACACCACTTCAAACCAGCTCAGAATCCCAAGCACTGAATCCAATTGAGTCATAGAAGCATCCACAAAACATAGGGTATCATATCCAAATTGGAGGGTATTGACTTTCTCCTTTCCAGGGGAGATTGCAAACCCATTCCATAAACCGGATTCTGCTGCCTTCTTGCTAAAAAGTGTGAAAATTTCCATGATACAGATGAACAACAAAGGGGACAGAGGATCTCCCTGCCTCAGACCCCAAGAGCTACCAAAAAACCCTGTCGATTGACCGTTAATTAGGATTGAAAATTTTGGGGTCTTGATACAAACTCTGATCCAGTTTCTCCATTTCTGTCCAAAATTCATACTATCCAACACACGATCTAGACAATTCTAGTTGATGAAGTCATAAGCTTTCTCAATATCAAGTTTACAAATCACACCTGGGCTTCCCTCTATTTTTTTGGAACCAATTAACTCATTGGCAATTAGAATTGAGTCTACCATCTGCCTCCCTGGCACAAAAGCACTCTGGTTATTGGAGATTACACTGCCTAACACCCCTTTCATAAGAAAAGTTATAGAAAACCAACACATTCATGATGGTTCAACCCTTATTTTTTATTAGACAAAATTTTAAGTTCTTCCTTACTTATTGGTTCAAGTTTTGAAGTCTCTGAGGTTCAATACAGTAGTTAGCAATGCTTGTGTTGATTAAATCCTAACAAATAAGAAAATAATTAAAAGAAACTAGTATATAAACACACAATATGAATATTTTAGTTTAATAATGTATATTTTATAATTATAATCTCAAAATATTAAGAACATAAAAATATTTTATAACACAATATACAAAACTACTTGGCAATTAGGCGAGGTGAGCCTCCATGGGCGCCTTTTCGCCTAGGCATTGCCTTGACAACTATGGAAGGAATTGCAAAAGGAAAGAATGGGCAAGGAAAGTGAGGGAGTTAAGGTTTTTGAGGCAGGAACAAAGTTAGAGGATGACAGAGGAGAAAATAGAGAGGAAGTGTAGAAACTAGTAGGGAGGATTCAATGGTAGATTTTGTAGGAAAGTTTGGCTATAAATTGAAGGATCCAAATGACCTGAAAACTTTCTTGAGTAAGAAGAAGGTTGAGAGTAAAATTTGAGTTGACCTCATTTTTATACAAAGAGACAGAGAAAAGGGATGAGGAAATCAATTCTCTCTCCAATTTGATCTGTCTCATGAATCAAGTCTATTGGGATTTGTCCAAGCTAGACAATAGGATCTGGGTTCCCTAGCCCAAAGGGACCTTCTCTTGTGCTTCTTTTTTTAAGTCCCTTTGTCAATTTTCCTCTCAACAGGTTTTCCCTTCAAAGGAAATTTGGTGTAAGCCGGTTCCCCCAAAGATAACGGCTTTTTGTTCGGTAGCGTATCATGGGAAAGTGAACACTTTAGATAACCTACAAAAGAGAAGGCATTTTCTTTGTATTTCACCCAATTGGTGTACTCTCTGTAGAACTCATGGGGAGGACTGTCACCACCTACTAATGTCATGTCCTTTTTTTGCATAATTATGGGATTGGCTCTTCTTGTTATTTGGGTGCAGGTGGAACATGCCAGCAAAAGTGTGGATGATCTTTAACCCTTCTACCTTCAGTTGGCCCAAAAAAAGAGGGAGAATCATGTGGAGATGTGCTAGAGCAGTCTTGCTATAGTCAATTTGGGAAGAAAGGAATGCCAGAATCTTGCAAGACAAGAAGAGGAGCAGCCAAGATCTAAAAGATTGTGTGTTGAATAGGGAAATCCACTGGCTAAAGACTTTGGAACTTTTCCATCACTTTTCCTTTTCAAACTTATTGAGAAATTGGTTAGCAGTAGCAAGGTGCTCTTCTAAGAAGACTAAGGCAATTACAAGATGGATCCCACCGCCCGAAGGTTCAATGAAACTGAATTTTGATGGGAGCAATCAGGGCAATCCAGGGCACTTTGGAATGGGGGGGGGGGGTCTTGAGAAATGAGGCTGGTGATATTGTACTTCTCTATTCAAGTCCATTGGGATTTGGGATTCAGTCAGAGCAGAACTATTAGCAGCCATACAAGGAGTGAAACTTGTAAATCAATTAGGTGTAAGACAACTTGTTATCAAAGGAGACTCCAAGGTGGTGGTGGGGTGGTTGCAGAACCTTGAGGGGTGCTACAGAAATGAAGTCAAAAAATTTAAGTGGTTGACAAGGAATATGTTTGTTAGTACACAATGGGTGGGGAGATCAGCAAATGCTTTGGCTGATGGCTTAGCTAAGCAAGGGGCAAATAGGGAAGTCTTGTTTTAGGCTCGGCTGTAATGCTTGCCTTTTCCTTCACAGTTTCTTTGTAATCAGTTGAGACAGGCTGCAGCTCGCGCCTCTCCACGAGCTGTTGTATGGGTTCTCCGTTATCTTTTGAAGTAATAAAATTATCTTCATTCATAAAAAAAAAGAAGGTTGAGAGTAAAATGAGGAAGAGGAAATTGAGTGAAGCCAAAAGGTTGAAGTTGGATGTGGAAGGAGACAGAAGTTTAGTAAAAGAAGAGAAAGGAGAAAAGGGAATAAGTAGGAGGGTAAAATTGAAGTTATTTAAAAATGAAAATAACAAGTTGGGATGTAAGAGGTACAGCGAGCGCAAGGCATAGTTTTCTAGGCGCCAAGGTGAACCTAGGCAACAAGAGAATGCTTGGTCGCCTAGGCACCCGCTTGGGTGTCGCTTAATGTTCAAAAAAGGATAGAACAATAAGAGGTTGAGCCCCTGTTTCTGTCGTAGAAATATTAGTAAAAGAAGGGGCGTAGTCCTTGTTCTTGTCATAGAAAAAAGAAAGCATGAATAAAATCCTTAGAAAGGATGGAGAAGAAAGGGTGGAGCCCCTATTTTTGTTCTAGAAGAAGAAGAAAAAGAAAAAGAAGAGCCTCTACCCTATTTTTATTCCAAAAAATAAAAAGAAGGGGAAGAGATCCTACTTTTGTTCTAGGGGTGGAGTCGAGCCACTATTTACTCCAAAAGAAAAGAAGGGGTGGAGCCCCTATTTTTGTTCCAAAAAGAGAAGAAGAAGAAGAAGAAGAAGAAGAAGAAGAAGGGGCGGAGCCCCTGTTTTTGATCCACAAAAAAAATAAAGGAAAAAGAAGGGGTAGAGCCCTTGCTTTTGTTCCAAAAAAAAAAGAAAAAGAAGTGGTGGAACCCCTGCTTTGGTTCAAAAAAAAAAAAGAAAAATCCAAAAGAAGAAGGGGTGGAGCATACCTTCTATGGTTGTTCATTTTCCTTGTTTCTTCAAAGACTTTGAATGAACAACTATCCTCGTTTCTTCAGTCTACGAATAACTATCATCGAATAGCTATCAAAACCCTAGCGAAATAAGAAACCAATAAAAACATATTATTTTATGAAAGAAATAAAAAGAATGGTTTAGTGTATCTTAATTATCATAATATTATAAGCTCAAAATATAAAAAATATAAGAAACTTAAAGAATTTATATATAAATGTCATGGATGGCGAGGTAAGCCCCAAAAAGTGCCTAAATGCCTAGGTGCCTGCTTGGGCATTGCCTTGATAACTATGGAATGAGGAAAAGATCATTCATAAAGGAGATGATTAGGAAAGCAAACCCAGATGTGGTCCTAATTCAAGAATCTAAATTGGCAGAATTTGATAATGGATGGGCCAAAAATATTTGGAAGGCTAGGGGATTAAGGCAATGGTACCATCTTGGAGATCCTTAGCCTCAGGGGGCTTAGTGACTTTGTTGAAAAGTGAAGTGCTCATAGGCATTGAAGAACTTGTTAGTAATTTCTCAGTGTCCATTAAATTTAGACAAGTGGAGGATGGTTTTGAGTGGGTGCTAACAGATTTATATGGTCCCAATGGTTATAGGGAGAGAAATGAAATGTGGAAAGAACTAGAGGATATTAGAGGGTTATGGGAAGGGCCTTGGTGCATAGGAAGTGATTTCAATGTAATTAGATTCACAAAGGAAACCAATAATTTGAGGCAGGGAGTAACGACAAGCATGAGGAAGTTTAATCAATTTGTGAGTACATTTGAGCTTAAGTAAGTTCCCTTGCTACACAATAATTTTATTTACTCCAATCTCCAAATATCCCAATTTGCTCTAAATTGGACAGGTTCCTCTTCTCATTGGATTGGGAAGAGCATTGGGGAGGTGTAGTGTCCAAATCTTTGCCTAGAGTAACTTCTGACCATTGGCAAATTCTGATTTATAAGGAGGATTTGAGAAGTGTGGGCTCATCTCCTTTCAAATTCGAAAATGTGTGGTTTTGCCATCTAGGTTTTATAAAGAGGGTAAAGGAATGGTGGGAGGATAGTGACCCCAAAGTTAAATGGCAAGGAATGAGATTCCATAAGAAACTCTATATGTTGAAAATTAAAATTAAAGAATGTAACATCATGGATTTTGGGTGACTCGAAGAAAGAAAGCAAATAGTGATTGAGCAGGTTGAGGAAATAGATTTGAAAGAAGGTTCTTTTGAGGATAGTGATAAGGAGCAAAGATGGTCTCTGAGGAGAAATAGTTGGAGGACATTATATTCCAAAAGGAAATAAGTTGGAGACAAAAATCAAGGCATAAAAAGGTAAAGGAGGGAGATAGGAATACAAAGAATACAAAGTTTTTCGTGTAGTAGCAAATGGGAGAAGGAAAAAATTTATCCCAAAGTTAGAGGTGGGGGTGAAACTCTCATGTGACAAGATGAGATAGTCGAGGTGTTTGTGGATCACTTTAAGTCAATATTTAGAAGGCCCCTAGGTGGTAGAGTGTTGGTAGAAGGATTGGAGTGGCCAAGTTTAGTGGTGGAGGTCAAGGAGTGATTAGAAAGAAAATTTGAATAGGAGGAAATAAAGGAAGCAGTCTTTTCTATGGATAGATCAAAACCTCCAGGGCCGAATGGGTTTACAATGGCATTCTATCAAGATTGTTGGGATATCTTGAAGGAGGACATTTATCTAGTCTTCAATGAGTTTTACAAAAGAGGAGTCATTAATCCAGGGCTTAATTCCACCTTTATTGCTTTGATACCCAAGAAGAGTGATGTTGTCTATCCAAGCGATTTTAGACCAATTAGTTTGGTGAATAGTCTGTATAAGATTATAGAAAAAGTGTTGTTTCTTAGGATTAGGCAAGCCTTTTCCACCATTTCACCTAATTAAGGGGCTTTTGTGAAAGGGAGATATTTGTTATGAAAAGAAGGCTTTGAAATAAAGAAACAAGGTGGCAAATCAAGGTTCGATGCATAATATTTGTTTTTGTTGAAGATTAATTAGTTTTATGATGTTTTTCTGAGTAGATGTTTTATGTTAGTTGTTAGATAGGAGGTGGGGACCACAGTAGTTATGTGAGTC
>NW_010729107.1:3425819-3450412 GCF_000365185.1 Nelumbo nucifera
GGCATAGTTGTCTTTGTACTGTTCTATTATTTTAGTATAAATAATAAGTGAAGGGGGCAGCCAGATTATTGCTCTCTTTTCTTTCAACTTCTCTTGTTCTCCTTCTCTCTTCAAGAAACTACTTACTTTCATATTTTTTAATTCAGCAGATTTCTACTGTTTTGACTTTTTTGGGTGAGTATTTGTTGCAACTTGTGAGGGAGGAAACCTATAGGCTATGGCGCTTTATGCTTCCTGTTTTCTTGGTGGCAGGTTTGCACACAACGGTCTTGGAAACGTCCTTATGGTGTGGGCTTACTGGTTGCTGGCTTGGATGAATCTGGCGCTCACCTTTATTATAATTGCCCAAGTGGGAACTACTTTGAATATCAGGCTTTTGCCATTGGATCCCGCTCGCAAGCTGCCAAGACTTACTTGGAGCGCAAGTTTGAGACTTTCATGAGCTCCACCCGGGAAGATCTGATAAAAGATGCACTCTCTGCAATCAAGGAAACATTACAAGGTGAGAAGCTGACCAGCTCTATCTGCACTGTTGCCGTGGTTGGAGTAGGGGAGCCGTTTCACATTATGGATCAGAAAACCATACAGGAAGTGATTGAATCATTAGAGTTGAAGGAAGATGAGACTGTTGACCAAGGTGCAGCTATGCAGGAGGACAGGAGCCCAGAAGCAGCCCCAATGGATATTTGATGACACAAGAAGAAGCGGCTGTTTTATGAGGGAACTTAGAGATCGTTTTGAGAAATAGGCTTAGGGATAATGACAGTTCCAACTTCTCAGCGGATCTTTTATGAATCCTTACTTGTTCTTGGTTCCCACTGCCCAACATCTTTTTTTGAACTTAATTTATTGGACATTCTGTTTTAATCAGATATAGAAGACATTTTGTGTTGTGCCCATGCTACAGTTACTTAAGGTAATCAAGTTAATTGTGTTATATATTTTTGGTGATTTTCAACTTGTCAGGAGGAATATATCTGGATTAGAAATTTCATGTAATCAACGAGCCTTTTCTTGGATTGTGGTTCTACTGCTTTCCCTCTAATGGGTGAGCGTATTAAAGGTTTCAAGTAGGACCTATAGCTAACCAGAACTGTCACCCGCCGACTCCGTTGGTGCTTTAATTGCTCGGTAAAGAGGCACTATTACCGGCCATTTATCGCACCTATTCCCGAAAGATGAATGAATTCACTTGGTAGTTGCTAAGCGGATTACTTGCTATTTACGTACCACATGTCTACATATTTCCCCTTTTTAATAATATTCTCGTTATAAATCATTTACCATAAATTGAAATCAAATGATGATCTCTGCGACCGTGGGAACCAGTGATGGTTTAGAAAGAAGTCTACTTAGCATCCACAAAACTTAGGAAATGAACAACTCAGCAGATCTTGGCATTGGGATCTGCTGCTGCTGCTGGTTGGTGGTTAACCTATTTCAGATGGATCCAATAGGAATACAACTTCGAGCATGTAAAATACAGACCTTATATTGCATTTGCATTATGTACCGACATCGGAATTTCATGCAGCGGCTTCTGGCATTGCAAGAGCTAGGAAACCCCGAAATCCATTAAGCCTTGTTTGGTAAAAATCTGAAAAGCCCAAAAGAAAAAAAAAAAAAAAAAAGCTTCCATGAGCCAAAAGATAGCTGCTCTGAAGAGGCTCAATCAACGCAGCTCAATCACTGCGGAAACCCTTCCAAACTGGCTAAGTTAGAGGGTGCGTTCCTATCTATTAGGTCTAATAAGTAATACCAAACTGCGCTACTGAATTTGAGCTCTTTGGACTCATGGTGGGTAGGCTCATCGGCCCATCAGACATTTCCCTGTAGGCCGTAGTTTGAACGACTCAGGAACCTTCCATCTGGCGACATGGTTGTAGAGAGTAGATTGGTTCCCCAGGCATTAATAGGACCTGTTCACGGGTCGGGTTTTGGGCTCGATTTTACAGTGTCAGGCTCTGGNGTAGATTGGTTCCCCAGGCATTAATAGGACCTGTTCACGGGTCGGGTTTTGGGCTCGATTTTACAGTGTCAGGCTCTGGGCCACGCCAAGCCTATGAACTGGTGGCATACCAAACTTTCGCGTTGGTGCACATTTCAGCAAACGGCAGAAAAGGAGTTTGGATGGTAATTAGTCTGATTACGCCAGAGCCCAGATGCTTCCTATCTTCATGGGCTGGATCTAATTTGGGCCAAAATTCTGTAACAGGCCCCCATTAGCATCAAGATTCAAGGCCCAAGGATACACATTGCTGCTTCATAGCCCAGAAATCAACATTCTAGGACGAGTTAGGCTAATTAAGTTCTAATTCAGTCAATACAGCCTTTTTAACCAAATTAACATTACAAATATGGCTTATCTTGATCATTAGTATATAACAAAATTTAAGCCAAAAAGAAAAGTATTTTGACCTGTGCAAAATACTAGGACGAGTTAGGCTAATTAAGTTCTAATTCAGTCAGCCTTTTTAATCTAACATTACAAATATGGCTTATCTTGATCATTAGTATATAACAAAATTTAAGCCAAAAAGAAAAGTATTTTGACCTGTGCAAAATCTCCAGGCAGAAAATCAGGCATTTTGTAACAATACATTGAGGAATTCTAGAATCTAGATTATCAATTTAACAGCTACCATTAATTGATTTAGACAGGGTGACTTGAATACTTGCATTTGAGGAATATGGACCATCAAAATACTAGGATGGTACTGGAATCAGCATATGACAAGTAAAATTTCACGGAGGATTTAATTATTATTCCCGTCATAATCCAAACCATCCCAAGATAAAGAACATATCGTTTTTTGATAGTTAAAGAACAGATCAATGATAGCTCTGGAAGGAGGTACAAAAAATGGCAATTTGGTCTTAGAAAAGGCAAAAATAACATCAAAGTACTTGTTGCAATGTAGCATTATGTTCTCTAGAAACTGGAAGCAGGGTTCCGATGAAACTAGAGAGTATAGCCCCAAACCAGAGAAGTACATCATCATTGATCCTTAACATGGATGGGTTCCAAAAATTATTAGAGAAGAAACGAACCTAAACCACATAAATCCGCACATAACAACAAATATCCCTTGACGTGAAATTCTCAAAAGGAAGATTACTTGCCTTACTGAGCAGTGACAATCTAACTTTATGAGGCTTTTGGTGATTCTTTTGGAAGGATATTGTCGGGAAGGATAAGCTGCGGAGGGACTTCACGGACAACACCAAGCATTGAATCATACTCCTCGTCTCGGCGAGCAAATTTCTTACGGAGCACTTTTTCCAACTCAATCTCGTCGAAGGTCTTTGCATTCTCAGCTGCATGGACCTGGGCTAAATTTGAATAGTTGATAGCCGACTGAGAGATGAATGCTATCTCTTCCTCCGTGAGCTTTCTCAAAAACTTTGCTGGATTACCTCCCCATACCTGTGGGTTACAAATAAGACATAGGTTAGGGTTTATGTGTACAGGACCAATAATTTGTGGTCCTCTTTCAGAAAAAAAACGAAAACACCCAACAATTTCTTAATGAAACACAACCAGGATTGATTTCTGCAAAAGACAAATAACAAGTTCAGTGGAAAGATGGGGAAGTGCCACCCTTAGGATCAAATTGTACAAACTAGATGGATTTCCTTTGAGAAGATCTCCCATGAATGCAAAATTACGAATCTAGTATTTTTTGTATTATAGTACACAGAAAATACAATAAGAAGTCTACTTACTGCTATTTAGTGGCAGGAAGTGCAGCTTCACCCTTCAATACATCCAAAAGTTATTCAATATTATTCCTACTATCTCCCCATTACATACCTAATATGTAGCGGCAGGAACTACCAGACTATAGCTTCAGCCTTTATGTTTTTCTACACAGAAAGTACAAAAATCAATATATAGAAAATCCAAATATTATGTCTATCTACTCAACAACCAACTTCCACCCCAAGAAAACCTGGGGAAACATTGATCCCCTCATCCCATGTCTTCTATTATTTGCTTGCAGGAAGTACAACTTCACCCTTCATATATCTTCTTTTATCCATAACAACCAGGTTTTCACTGATTTATGATTAAAGAATGAGTAATTATACAACCATACCTACTACCTCTCTTCTGTAAGCTAGACCAGCTACCCACCCTCCGAAGACTTCTATATATTTTGGTTTACAACCTGTCTCTTTGCAAGATCCCCAATACAATTAATCCATGGTCTTTAATCCAATCGAATGCCCTTCTCATCACCCTAGTCAAGTGTTGCACCTCTATCATGATGTACCTATACTTCCAGGAACCTTCTTTCTTGTTTTTTATTCATCCTACTACCACCCTTCAAGTCTCTCTCCCTCACTAGATCCCTATAGTAGAGAGATTTGACTAAATCCAGCTCATGTAAGGCTGCTAATAGAGCTCTTGTTGATTCATCATGCTGTATGAACCTGGAGTAAATAGCCAAGACGATCTCTAAATACTCTAACAATTCCTGAGTTCCCAGGATTTTCTTAAGTTGCATTCATTGAAATTTAATTTGATAAAACCATTTTAAGTGGGGACTGGGGACCATTCTGATCTCACAAGATTCCTGGACATAGAACTAATAAAAAAAGGATTCTTGGACAAAGACGAGTTTGCAACAATATTCCAGCATCTAATTAGGTCCTTAGTAGAGAAAGGTGCACAAGCGGCCATAGTCTTTACCCAGTTCACCACTTTCAAGCATCACCCTTCAATATTCCTCTGAATCAACCTCAATAGTTGATTTAGAATTTGGAACCTTTAGAATCTTAGATATCCCTTTTAATAAACCTCTTAAACTGTTCATTTGGAGTTCAGCATGTGACAACAATTTCAAACAAAAAATGGTTCAAGCTACAAAATCAGTTCCACGGACAGACCAGAAGAATTGAAAAACAAACAGCCGGTCTTGCCAAGGCATTATTGAAGTACATCACAAGGCAACTCAAATACTGAGTAGTACCAATTTGTTATAATTTGTAAAAATTCAATATGGAAAATTTAGATTCATAGAACTACAAAATCTGCAAAGGTTCAAAATAATCATATTATCAATCTGCAGAAAGTAAAAGCATCAAGATGTCCTTTAGGAGAAAGTGTTCATGAACAAACCTCTCCATATGGGATCCTGGTATTCTGCCTCACAAGGGCTCCAGCAGCAACCATGGAATTTTTCTCAACAACCACACCATCAAGCAGAACTGCTCCCATACCAACGAATGCCTCATCCTCAACAGTACAGCCATGGAGGACAGCACTGTGACCTGCCCGGTGAAGATTTTATATCATAAGATTTGTAATGCAAAAAAAAAATCTGATTAAATTAATAGCAGAAATATTTACGTGCTGACATAACATTTAAAGATTGATAGTGTCACCCACCTATGGTAACATTGTCTCCAATAATAGTTGGTAAGACCTTCCCACTTAGATTAGATTTTGCAACATGCACAAGGGAATTGTCTTGTATATTAGTTCCAGACCCGACACTGATGCTGTTCACATCTCCTACTCAAGGAGACAATTTTATGACAAAGATTAGCAAGAACATGAATATATAGATTTATGTAATACATACATACATGGGCAAGATTATAATGACTAACTTTTTTCCAATTTTAAGGGATAATTAACTTTTTTCTTTTATAGAAAGGAAAACATAAAAACAGAAGAATCATGCCTGCCAACATGTGCGTACAAGAAGAGTTTCTGGACAAGAGCAAATATTGTGACGGGTCCATTGTCACTAAACCAGAGGGACTTCTGCCATAATCATGCTGGGCACATTAATCAGACCATATTTTCCAGTCAACTAGACACTTCTTGGTTCGGGTATGGCTTATAGGCACTCCAGTAAGATACACCTTATAGTAAATCCAAAAATTACATTTTTGAATGGTGTAATCCTCGTAAAAATTATTTTCACCAGTACTAAGGCCAAGGTAAATGATTCCACTATAAAGGTCTAACCATTACAATACAGATTATCCCACTGACATGATTTTTGAGGCCAATTATTGAAAAAATAAAGCAGCACATATAAATGACCATAAGTACAGATTTTACAGTAGCTAACAGACATTATTAACAAAGCCTGGAAAATATTTGTCCTGTTCCTACTTCCTAGAAAGGATTAAAAATTAATGTCCACAAGTATAAAACCCACTTCAAGAATATGGTATGATCAACAGGACTATAAAACTTGATTCATTGATGTGGTATTTGGGCCATATGTAGTGAAAAAATCTGGTCCACCAATTTGGATCATGATATAATAATGTCCAAAGATAATGAACATAAGAAACATGCTTAAAGCATCACATGATCACTTACCTACGTGAAACTAGACATGAACCGCTTTGACACTGAAACTAGGTCCAAACTATAAAGTAAATTATATCCATTTATTCTGTTATTTTGGATTTTCACAATTTCCCAAATTGCAATGATATGTGATATGGGTCATTTAACCAGTTCGTAATTTTTTCCACTTCTGTTTAACCAGTTCATAGTTTTTTCTTTTCTTTTTCTCACTTACAAATTTTCACATTTGCCTGGTCATATGTACAGAAGGCATTAAGAAAGAATTTAGAGGACATAAAAGGGCAGCTTGCTCTTATCTTTTTTACACCAAGCCATGCAACTAACCCACCACTCCTGTTTCTTTTTTTCCTTTGTTGGGGTTGGAGGGGTCAGCAACAGGAAAAACTTACAATGAAGCAAAATAGTAACACAGACATCCCCTTTGCAATGACCACTAGACTGGACAAAAATCCAGAAAGACTAATACAACGATGAAGAAACAATAACATGGCTCAAGAGAAGAGATCAAAAGAATTAAATCTCAGGATCCATTTGGACAAGGCAGTAATTCTAGATCCCAGGGCACTAGTCTCTCTGATGTGATATCACAGTGGCCAAGGGCCCCTAAAACATCCTGCATCAAACCTATAACAACTTAGGAGTCTTGCCCTACCTCAAATCATCAATGCCAAAAAAGAACATCAACCTGAGAAAATAATGAAGAGGCAATATGTCAGCACTAATAGGGTACCCTACTGTCTGTAACTTGTCTCCATGATCTCTACAATCTCCAGCTCCTTAAGACCAAAGGTCCATTCAAAACAGGCAATGCTTTTTTTTTTTTTTTTGAGTGTAAAACAGACAATGCTATTTCTCAGGTTCTCCCCTTGTTACTCTCCCTAAATTGGACAAAATATGATGCCATCTGCAAACTGAATGTGCATAATGATTTATTTTAGTAGTCAAAAGAAAAATTGCATCACATAACTATTTCTCTATCCTTCCTACCATAAAGCCTTTAATCATCCCATTTCTAACCACTATTTATCAATGCCAAAGAAACATTAAGGCAAGGAGACCCACTTATAAACCTTTCTGTTCACCCTTACTAGAGACGGCCACTAAATCATCTCACCTATAACTATATATTTTCAAACTTTTGACCTATAACCTAGCTCATTCTGAGGTGTTAATTCTGCTAAGCTAAATGAAAATAGCATAAAACATTTATGTCAGGTTTGACCATTGAGGTATGGAGCAAATGCTTAGTTATGAATACAAGGAATATGACATTGGGTAAAAAGGCACCTCTAATAAAATACAAAACTTTTATTTACATATCCATCCTCTAGGTCAGAAAAGCTCTAATAGTGTAAAACCTTTTAACATGTACTATATGATTTTTTTTATCAGTCGCATGTACTATAAGATTCCAAAATTGAGAGGTTGCTATGCTTCACTTATTCTAATACATCAAGGAAAAAAACATAAAAAATAGAATTGATAGAAAGTAACATACATGGAATGAGATGTTTGTTTATTATGTAACTTACCTCTCAAAACACAACCATACCAAATTGAGGACCCTCGCCCCACCTGAACATCTCCAATGATGGATGCACTTGGAGCCACAAATGCATCTTTATCAACAACAGGAGCTTTATCAAAAATATTCATAAGTGTCCGATGTCTAGACACTATAATAGCATGAGGGTCGGTAATTGTTAGATACACTGGTAAACAGAGTTTTATAACAAACACAATAACACAACCTAAATTAAGCAATGTATCACATTATTGAAGAACATATGCATGGCATGATTGTTTACATATGGGATAGAACTAATGTATATGGTATTCAATAATGACAATCAACCACAGACGAAAAGTATATCTATGTTGTAACATCAAAGTAGCATGTGTGTGTGTTTTAATGTGTATATCTTAAATAAACAACTCAAGACATAGGACATCTCCTAATGAGAAAAAAAAAATAACTCTCTTTTAGTGAAATGAAAATATGGATTGGATCTCAAAATTTCAACCAAACTAAAGATAATTGCAAAGTGACTTCACCCAATATAAACAAGTAATGCAGTTTCTGCTGTTCAGATGATGGCTTTGCCTAGTCAGAGGAAACTTGGAGAGAACCAGCTAAAAAAGAAATCGCTCAGGGTGGGGGCAGAAAAGATAAAACAAAAATACATGCCACCGTCATCTAGGACCATGGGAGGAAGGGAATCTAACCCTCTCCTTTCAAGGCTTTTGTGAGGTAGAGTCCCCAACATGGATGAATTGTGGGCATCAATGAGGCACTTCATGTAATAATAGATGCAGATGCAGAAACTGAAATTCCTTGCAGATATCCAATCATCGCTGCTCCCACCATCCAAACCATGGAGAGATTAATCCAATAGCCCTTTTCCCAAGGAGATCAGACTTCATTTCGATGGAATATCATATAGAACCCTCTGGAGCTCCAGAACTGATGAATATATCTCAAATAAGAAAGGGCAGGTGGTATGGGCTTATAGTTGCACAATAGGTGAAATCAATGCTACTGAAGCATTAAGTAATGTCTATCCTTGCAGGCCTAATAGATATCATGTCCCTGAGTCTATCATCCCTTCTAGTGGAAGGAGACCCTTCAAATGACATCTGATGGGTAAAGGGTTTGGGAGGGGGCATTGGTGGCTATAGTCATAATATATAATACCTTCCAACTCCAAAGTTAATAAATGGAAGGATCAGGAACAAAACTTTTCTGCAATGTCAAACAGCTCTGCAGAGCTGAACATTCATCTTCAGATAAGCACAATGTCTGCAATCCCCAATACAAAGAAGGTCTAATAAGTATAACCCCATTTCTGGCTAGACCATCTTATAGAGAGTTTGCTAATCTTGGGATCTATCTGAAATAGATGTCCATCATGGCTGCCAACAATTTTGCATCTCTTATGTAATGTTGTATTTCCCAAGGCCTTCTAATGTGGAGTCCATCCAGCCCATCACAACTGTTGAATCTGCTTCAACCTTTGTGCCTTCCATGCCTAGAGAGTGACCCATACTTAAACCATGCAGCAAAGAAATACGTTCTGCCCTTGTTGCTGTTGTTTCTCCAATGGGACCAGAATATGCCGTTATCACCTATACACTGTGGTCTCTAAAAGCACTTCCCATGCTTCCTCTAGCCAATACCACTTGGTTGCATAGAGAACAACCATCCAACTTAAGCTTCACCTGATCATGAGGTGGGGGAGTCAATTTTATAACATTTGCCTTGGGCAGGCAAAAGATGCTACTGCACACCACCTTCTTATTAATGAAATCTCTTTTAATGTTACTGTTCAGGGAAAATATATATAAATGCCTTGCATACTCTATCCTAGCTTCATGCTTTCAACTGAAACGCTTCCAACCAATTACAATAGTCATGGAAATCCACAACCGTCCAATAAAAATACTAAAAACAACATTCTTAGAAGCAAGTGTGCATCCAAATACGGCATTTTTTTATCAATAAAGCCAGCATATAGTTCTCATTTGCAATTAAGTAGGGTTCCACGGGACACTTACCCTATTTATGGGTCATGTTATGAATTAATTGCATTTTATATTTTCTGAGAAAATTTAAGAAAAAATAGCACTTTTTAAGAGCTAAATGAATTAAATTTTAATCAACAGGCAAGACCCAGCCGCAAAGACCACACTCATCAGACACCAGAAGATCAAAGATTTCTTTTCCATGTATAAATAATAACCAATCAAAAGTAGATAATTAACCGACTGTGTTTAAATCCCTAGGCTTAAATCAAACTCCTAAACAGCAGGAATCTACATTCAACACAATTGGATAACGTGAAATGCGAACCTAATTTCCTTCCAAAACAGCCTAGAACATTTCAGTACCCTAGCCCCTATTTTGATTACGAGGGAAAAATGGTTAATAAATGAACTAATTGGAAACTTAAAGAATCACCATTTACAAAAATGTGAGATTTCTTCAATCAGAAATCTATGGAGTTGAAAGGATGAGTGCATGAAAGAAATTATAGGATTATAAAGTAAGCAAAATAACATCTATGGTCGCCGAAAGATGATCTTACGTTGCTCTTGGAAGTAATAGTTTCCCTGGAGGCGGCAGCCGAGACGATCAAGGGCTTGACCAGTCTCTCGAATCCAGAATCCAACGGTGTAGATCGCCTTTCCCAATGTACCCATCTTCTTCTAGTGAGAAGATTTCCTCGGTCCTTATTTCCTGATTGTGAGAGGAGATAGGAATTTTTTTAGCTGAGTGTAGAGCATACAGGAATAGGGGGAGAAAAAGGGAGGAGAGAGAACGGTAACTGGAAACTAGCAAGCCAGACGAAAGAAAGAGAAAGGGCAGAACCACCCGAAGTTGTGGCAAAAAAATGGAGTGCCTTTTTTTCTGAGTTAAATTACGAAATGATCCTTTGTTCTCTGTCCTTTGACAAAATGAACCCCCCTGCCCCCCTCATGGAGTCATTTGCAACTTACCACTGGGTTGGTAGATGGGTGAAATCCGAACCGGCCGAAATCATTCAAATGGTTTCATTTGCATGCGCAAAGGAATATTGGTTTTTAATATTGTGGTCAAATTAATTATATATAATATATATTATTTATTATTTATTCATAAATATGTTATTTATATTATATTTTTAAAATTTTTTATATGATGAAAATAATTGAAAAAATATTTATATTATTTGTTTTTCTTTATTTCAACTATTATATTTTTTTTCTTTTTAATAATTTATTATTTTTTAAATTAAATCGGATTGTATCAGATTTGGATATCTAACGTCTTAATCAAATTCAGATTTGAAACAATATTTATGAGTTCCGATTAGATCTTCGGATCGAATCAAATCCGAATATACCTTGATTCAAATCCAATTTGATTTGTTTGCATCCCTACCAAACCACTTGCCTACAATGACCTAGCTAATTAAATTAAATCGGATCATATCATATTCGAATATCTGACATTTTGATCAGATTCGGGTTCGAATCAATATTTATGAGATCCGGTCAAATCTTTGGATCAAATCATATTTGAATATACCCTAATTCATATATTCAAATCATATAAAAACCACTTGGATGGAAAAATCGTTTTGCTTTTTTGGTTGATTTTAAATCATATATTCCATTTTTATCATCGATAAAAGTAATTCTTATTTTCACATTTATTATTTAATATGATGAATATATAACAATAGAATTGTACCAAAATGCTTTATACAAAGCATATATTTTTCTTTGAGTTTATGTATGTATGTATGTATGTATGTATATTTAATATTCATTATTTAGTTATGACATCATAGATTGACCCATTTGACCCAGAATGTTAGATCATTGACCTACCTACCATCTAGATATTGAAATGGTTTCATTTTTAAACTGGTTTTAAACTTTGCATCTCATTTATATCATTGATAAAATAATTATTGTTTATCATACTTAGTTTTGTTTATATTATTAATATATAATATTATAGATGTGCCCAAAATTGTCATATTTTTTTGTACTATTCTATTTAAAAAAATTAATTTTAATTATACATCATGGATTAACCTATTTGACCTAAAAGGTTGAACCACTAACCCACCCCCTAGATAAGAAATTGTTTAATTTCTTATCGGTTTTAAGTTGTATATTTGGTGTCCATCATTAATAAAATTATCTCTATTTTATCATACTTATTTTTTAATATGACAAATATATAACAATAGAAACGTATCCAATATTTTTCAAAAATTTTTTCTATATTTTTTGTATTTTTTATATTTATAAATTATATTATTTGTTTATGACATCATGAAATTATCCATTTGACCCAAATGGTTGAAGTACACTTACCACCACCTATATAGAAAATATGATTTCATTTCTAGCTTTATTTTAAAAATATAAAATTTCATTCTATTAATAATTATTATGTATGGATTTATTAGTGGAATCTAATGATGATAAACAAAAGTATTTTTTGTATTTCTAAATTTGTATTACTTATTTATAACATTATGAAATTATTCATTTGACCCAAATGGTTGAACCATGGTTTTAAAAAATGACCTGGAAATAGAACTGTTATGGCCACCAGTTTCTGGGTTGACGGTCTGATCGTTCGGTTCGAACAGACGGTCCATTTTGACAAAAAAAATTAAAAATAATAATAAAATAATAACAAATAAAAGGCAAAAAATCGTTGAAATGGGTCAATGGTTCGATTGCCCGGGTCAATGGGTCATTGACTTTTTCAACAGTTTTTTGCCAGGGGTCAGGTTTGGGGTAAAACAGAACCAGTTGCTTGGACGGTTCTCGGGCTGAACAGTCTGACCATCCAGGTCAACGGCGGTTCAAAACCATGGGTTGAACTACTTACCCACCACCTAGATGAAAAATATGATTTCATTTTTATGTTTATTTTAAAAATATAAAATTTTATTCTATTAATACTTATTGTGTATGGATTTATTAGTGGAATTTAATGATGATAAATAAAAGTATAAATGTTGGATTAAATGAGAGAAATATGATTTATTTAATGACTTAAATGTGAGACTTAATGAGAGGTAATCAAATATACTTAATGGTATTCTTTTAATTACATTTTATGCCCTTTCAATGAAGATGAAGTAAATTTAAGAGGAGAGATATTTTAGTAAAAAAAAATTACAGAAACCAATACCTCTTCATTGTAATTTTTATTAGTATAGATCATATCTTTTTGATATCATAATCAGACATTTTTTTCATAATAGTTAATAGCATGTATCATGTATGTATGCAACTAAAACTAAGTAAATATTTTTTTTTTCTTTTGTTTTGATTCCCGACCTTGGCGAAGCAGGATAGAATCCCGATAAAAATAGGTAAAGATATAAAAATTAACCTTATGTATATAATACTCTAATTAAACTTTTATGATTTGCATTGAAACTAAGGCAGGTATTGGCAACATATAGTATAGGTGGAGAGCAATGTGGAGGGTAAGGGCAAGTAAGAGTAAATGTTAAAAAACTCAATCCTCAAATTGGTATCTTTTCAGTATTCCATCCCTAGTTCAGCCATTACCAAGCGTGTAGTCTTAAAGCTTAATGGTTGAGAAAGACGGAATTTTTGCACCATTAATTTAACAATAAGAAAGTGACAAGTTATTGAACGCTAAAAATGCAAATCTTGAATATTTTCAGCGCCTAATCCCTAGTTGAAAAAATACTAATTTGATAAGTTGAGATAAGCAAAAGGGTATTACTAGTATGGCTCAGTTTGGGAAGAGCACAAATATGAATATATATTGCAAATACAAGATTTACAATACATGTAATTGCAATATTTTACACTGCATATTTGCACTTATACCCTATGGCTCAGTTTGAAAAAGGTACAAATTTAAATAAATACAAAATACCAGGTTTTGCATTTTATATATTTGTATTTGTATTCCTTCCAAACTGAATCTATTGCTTAATTTAGAAGGAATACAAATACAAATATGTATATACGACACAAGAACATACAAAATAAATCAAAATAGAAGGTTTTACGTTCTACGTATTTGTATTTGTAATGGAGCCTATATGACAGAATTCTTAGGGGTAAAATAATAATGATTCTTGCTACTCTAATTCTACTCTCCTCTCTATTAACTATTCCTTCTATCCCAAATCATGTGATAAGAACTCTATTTCTTCACAACAATTGACCATGCGCCCATGACTAGGGACAAGTAGAGTTGTTTTATTGTGTTGATACTGAAGATAGTAGAATTAGGGTAGTAGAAAAATCTAGACACAATAATCACCCAATGTCTGTATGCAAGGTTTTTAAAACCGATTCTGGAACGAACCGATCAGGGGTCCGGTTCTTGGGTCGAATGGTCTGATCGTTCAAGTTGTTCTAACAAAAAATTAAAAGAAAAAATGTTTAAACCCGTTAAACGGTTCAAATGCCCAGGTCAGCGGTTTACTGACTAAATCAATATTTTTTGGCCAAAATACGGTTTGACAAAAAACAAAACCGATCACCTGATCGGTTCTCAGTTTTTTTCAGTCCGACCGTCTGATCCGGTATGGTTTTGAAAACCATGCCTATATGCATTATTCCGCAAATAGGTAGGTCAAAAGGTACTGAAAGGCTGAATAGGGCATTTTTATACTAAACTGCTGAATGGGTTATATATATATATATATATATAGAATCATTTTCACGTTATCGCTTTCAAATTTCAATGCCTACTCCGCTAAGTTGTCATTGGTCAAGCACCATAACATAATCGATTCTATAGATGCTGCTATGACAATACTTGACATTTTTGGTATTTGATACGCCAGCAAGTGTTTGGTTACGTTTAATGGAAAGATAACCAGAAATGCAGATTTCCTGGACCCACACATCCTTCCCTGCAAGGCCCAAATTAGCAGGGCATTCATTCTATGATGTCTTGTTGGTCCTCAACTTTAGAGGAAAAATTAAATAAAAAACATAAAAGATCGGACAGTTTGGGCCAATTAGTGAATGTCTCGTCCAATGGATCTTTCAAGTGGCAACTTCATGGGGTTTCTTTACTTTTTTTTAGGATGTTAACATCCATCTTGAATGAGTAAGCAGCAATCACATCAACGGGCCTCTCAGTCTGATCGAACTGCCTGCCGCCGGGCTAGATGAACGATGTCACTGATGATCGGCCCATGGGCCACATGGGCGGCATTTATGTCCTGGTTGATTCGGCGGATAACTTGTAAAGCATCAGAGTCTAAGCCCGCTCCACTCTCCTTGAGCTGACGCAAGCCCTTTGAAAAATGCTACTAAATCTAGATTCACAAGAAATTTGATTTTTGTTAGTTAAATGAAATTGTGGTCAGATTTGTCAAGTTTTTCATCAAACATAACTTCTTTTTTTGAGGTGTGAGTTATGAGAAATTCATGGCTGGTTCAACGAAATGGAATCGCCACCCATTTTTAGAAGAAATGGACTCTTATTTTAGATTTGAAAACCATTCTCCCTGGAAAAAACACACAACCAAGAGATTATAAACTGGAATGATTGGAAGAGGGAAGGTGTTAGGCACCCCTCTCTCCAAGTTGTTATAGCAGCCTAAAATGGGAGCAATTTAGGCTCAAATTCTAACAAAACACCCATGAAAAGTAGGGGGTGAGTAAACGGTTTATTTGGTTAATTTTAAATGAAAAACCGAAACTGAACTATTGAAAAATTGAAATAACCAAAGCCGAAATTTTCAATTTGGTTTTTGGTTATTTCGGTTAAAATCGAATTTCAACACTATATATTTTAATATATATTATATATTAAACATATATATTATACAATGTATATAATAAATTATATATTTTAATACATAATACAATACAATATAATATATTTTAAACATATTATATATGTATTATGTGTTAATATATATATATATTAGATAATAAATTTGGTTTTTTTCGTTAATCAAATTTCTAAACCTAAAAACTAAAACTGAAATTTGTGGTTTGGCTTTTCGATTTTAACCAAATAATGCTAATTCCTAATTAAAGGGGTTGCTCAAAACTCTAAAAATCAGGTGAAAACGCTCCCAACTTTACCCATAATTGATTTGAGGTGATGTTATTGGGTCTTGGGTACTGATTTCCCTAAGACCCTTATCTCTCTACCTCTTTTTCTCAATCTGGATAAAATTGGGAATACAAGTTTCTCACAGTTTTGGGACCTCAAGCAACTCTGAACACTGAAAACAGAGATTTACGAATTTAAACTTAAAAAAGACGGTGGAATGAGAGACTTACCTCTTGTGTGCAACCTTAAGAAAGGTTTTGTAGTAGCTAGAAAACTTCAAATGAAGCTTGGGCAAACTATCTAGTTGGGATGAGGGTTCTTGGATTTAAATCTTCGGTCTAAAAAATAGGGGAAGCAAATTTGGGGCTTGAACTTCAAGGACTTTGGGATTTTAAGTAAAATGGATACATTATAAAGGCTGGGACAATGCTCTTCTCTTCTCTCCTCTCTCAAGCTCGAGCTAGGCCTCTATTTATAGAGGAAAAGAGAGGGAAATGGATTTGAAATTTGTCTAAATATAGTGCTTGAGATTCAATAAAGTTCTTTTACTGAAATAGGCAAGGTTTTTTAGAGGAAAGGCCTTCAATTAACCCTTCCTTCTTCGTGCAACAAATTTTCTCAAGTTTGGAAAGTTTTTTTATAAATTTCATGCATCCAATGAGGGCTTGGGGCGTGCCAGACGTTGCAGCCCTGTATTTGGGGTTGGTAGTGGCAAAAATGTAAATTTAATAAACTTTTGAATGTGGTTTTGTCATTTCTTAGTTTCAAGTAGGGGTATATTTGGTATTTTGACCTTTTTAAGCCTATTAGGCTCAAATTCATTGGTCCAGGTGTTTTAATGGGATTAAGTAATTAAGTAAGGAGCTGACATCAGTCCCCACCCTCTTGAGATCTTAGGTTGGGACAGGTGATGTGGCAATTCAATCTAGTGCATCAAAATGGCGTCTTCCTAATTTAATGGTCAAATGAGTGAATTAAGATGTGGAATTTGATGTGTTGGGGTTTTTTGGGTCTCGGAACATGTTGGTGGGGTCTGATTGTTCCAATAATGCTTTAATGATGGACATCCATGACAGGTAAACTTTTGATCAACAAGATTTGTTAAAATGGAATCAAGGTTTAATGATGGGTCAAATGAGAGAATTTTGAGGTAAAATTTGGTGGATAGGTATGGATTGGGATTATTAGTCTATCAGGAGGTTTTGATCGTGTCAGCTATGTACAGATCATAGGTTTTAGGCTCAAGAAGCATTGTAATGTCAGATGCATTAAAATGGAACCTCTGATGGATGATAAGCTAAATCTAGGAATTTAAGGCTGAAATTTTGTGTGATTGGTTATTTAAGAATTCTGTTTCACATGGTGAACTTTGATCAAGGATCAAGTACGGTGATTTGGCACAATCAAGACCCTCGAAAAGGAATCATGTAGATTTAATGATGGATTTATGGGCATTTGGGCTAAAATTTGGTTTCTTAGGGTTTTGGCATATTTTAAAGAGATTGGTGTGATCCGATCAGGCACCCGGAATGTAGGAGATGGTTCAAATAAGGGACCGAGTAAAAATTGGGTGCTGACATGAGGTTCACCTTACAAAGCTAGAAGTTGCTGCGCGAAAGCTTTCCAAATGGGCACTAAAATTGGCTTCAGCCAAAAATCAAATTTTCATCTAAATTAAAGCATATCTAGGCTTTCCAATGTTTTACCAAATAAAACTTATAGGCATTCCATGTGGGGTCTACCTTGCAAAGTTAGAAGACACCGTGTGCAAAATTTAAAGTACTGACATAATATGCCCCATACCAAGCATATCATATGGTATCGACAGGTCTTTGATACCCCAAATAAGGGGTGTTTTGGATTTTGGGGTGTTTTAGGGGGTAGACATGCCTAAAACCAACTCCCTAAAGCAATTTTGAAAAAAAAAACAAAAAAAAAAGCTAATTAAGTATGAAAATCCACATGTTACACATGTATAAAACCGACCCCCTAAAGCAATTTTGAAAAAAAACCTAGGGAAAAATTATTAAACATGAAAACAACTAATACACCTCTTCATACATATCGGGTGTATCAATACTTCAAACCATGACTGCATAAAAGCCTTCACAAGTAAACACCTAATTGCTAAATCTCAATACAAAATGGGTTATAATGCTAATGTGGATTGGGGGAACCATGTGACCAATTAAGTTGATGGCAAAAGTGACGACCCAATGAAGACATGCAAAGATTGGATGCCTATCTTTTGGTCTAGTCCGAGTGTAGGATCTAGCAAGATCAATTTTGACGCTTCCCACAATTAAGAGGGATGGTGATCCACTACGCGTATTGCTATGGACCATCTTGGTAGAGTCCTTGACTTTAAAGCGTATAGCATTGGTTTCTCCACGATTAATCTAGCTGAAGCTTGGGCCACATGGGAAGCTATCAACATCGCCATCAACTTCAACAACTCCCATATTGTCTTTGAAGGTGACTCGAAACTCGTCATTGATTGATTAAGGAAGATCGCTGCCTTGGAGATTGAAACTCGTCATTAATCTAGCTGAAACTTTATTTGTTTTTTGATGTCTACCCCTATCTTGTGTAACACCTCTCAATTTACCAAAAAAAAAAAAAACAAACAAAAAAAGGGGCCCATCATCCAATGGACGGTTTGAATATCGGAGTATCCCCATGATTCTACCACAAAGCGTACATAGTTGTGACCATCTAACTATTTGAAACTAACTTGACTAGGGAACATCTTTTTACTTTTATATACATTAATTTCATGATTCATCATATTCTTCACTGTGCATTCATTAATATTAACTACACATTAAACCTAAATCTTAGTAGATGTTTGGCATCGATGTCATTGCTTCAGAGCCATTTTCTGTGAAAACGGTGTTGTATGGATGAGGGTCTATTGCACCGTTTTCTCAAAAAATGACTCATATTTGGCATTGATTCTGCCACATAAGATGTTTTCTGTCGAAACAGCACTAGTTTTGTTTGGTAAAAGTGTTGTATAACCGTTTTCAGCAATGGTCTACATTATTCAATGCTTAGATGATGCCACATTGGTGCCATGTCATTGTACCATTGACAGTAATGGGCTGGAACCTCAAAAATCATTGAATTTGACATTTCCTCATACCATGCCTTCCCGATTTTCAAGGCATGGTTTGGGGCAACATTTTTCTGGAAAAAACAATACCAAACATGAGGCCGTTTTTTGGGGCAATGACATCGACGCCAAATACTGCCTCAATTAATCATGTTAAAAAAAACTTACTTTTCATTAATTCACAATTCCTCTTGCCTTTGTGCAAGCCATCCTCTTGCTTCCTTTTTTTGCCTCTCTCCTCTTACTCTGTTGTTTTTTTCTTTTTGTTCATTAGGGGTGGATTCGAGCGAACCCGAGCCAAATGCTTGGCTATTTGAGCTCAGCTCGCAAGAATAGTATCAGGCTCAAGCTCGACTATAAACCTTTTTTTTAAATAAAAATTATATGTATAAAATTATTATTTTTTATTTTTTAGATAAAAGAATTATAAAAATGATTTACTATTATACATGAAAAATAATAATTTTATTATATATAATAATATTATTTATTGTATATATATATATATTTAAATGTATGTATGTATATAATAAAAATTATTTATTTAATACTAGATTTGCGAGCCTCATAAACCGAACTTCACTGGGTTTGAATTCGGTTCAATTAGCAAACGAGCCTATATGTCGAGCTCGAATTTCCACAAGCCAATCGTGAAAGACTAGACTTGTGGCCACCCCTACTGTTCGTATCAACCTCATCTATCATTCACTTTCTCTAACAATGGATGATGATGAGTTTGATTCGTAATTTCTCTAATTTGCTACTTCCTTCCATTGTTCAACCGGTGCAGGCATCTCAGACAGATGAATAGTCCCCTGATGGATGGCAATGCCATCTTGTGTTTCGACTTCTATCTGATAGGATTATTAAGATTCCTGGGCTGAAAGAAATGCTTTGTAAATCCTGGCACGCGCGTTGATTTGCACGCAATTTCAGAATTTACGCATTGTTCTTTCCTGGTTAAGTTTCCTTGGTAGAGATCAAGTAATTGATAAAGGTCCTTGGCTTTCTGACAATGACCTTCCCATTATTAAAAAAAAGGGGAACCTGATTTAAGGCCGGATGATTATACTCTTACTGAAGCAGTATTTTGGGTTCATTTCATTGGTTTTCCCTTGAACTATTTAACTAGTTCTTCTGTGATGGAGGTTGCTTCAGAAATCGGTATGCACGCCTACGAGTTGCTATTGATGTTACTACCTTTAAAACAAGGCATTCCATTCACTCTTCTCAATGGTTCTACCATTTAATATAGCACTGCAAGGCCATGAGGATGTCTCTTGCAAGAAGAAACATGATCTTCTTCAACAGGCCATCCAGAATTGCAAAACTTCAGAGGGGCGTGAGAAGCTACAATCTCTTCTTTTTAATAAAATTACGATAGATATCCGTGTTCATCCACATCCCCGTAATTCTCGAGGAAATACCAGTTCGTCACCTCAGGATATAAACACTGCTGATGAAGATGATAGTGATTGTGCTCTTGTTCGATTACCGGAGTCATCTCCGAGACCGTCTAACTCTTTCCGGCGTAGTTCAGCGGACGACGGGATTACCTCCGATATTTTCGGGCGTACTCCCGTCAAATCAGGTACAATGTCTCCTCCCTTTCAGTTTAATAACGGCCCATCTACCTCCACTTCAAAATTCAAATGGCTCTAACCGTTCTCATCAGCCAATGCACTATGCATGTGCCGTGCGAGATCGGGTCGGATATGGATCTTGTTGTAGCTGCCCCAATCCGCTCGCTAATACTCGTGTGGCTTGCAATTCTCATACTCACTCGAATAGCATACAAGTGGAGGATGGGCATGCGCCTGTGACCGATGTCTGTGGACCCAAATGGGAATTTACAACAATGCTTTCCAACTATTGAAAGAAATAAGGCAAGAACTTTCCGATTTCTACTGTCATCCACCACAATTGATAGCATTTTTAATTACTTCTTGATGTAATGCGATCTGACTACTCCCTGTTGGAGGATGATCTGACTTTCAGTCGGGCAACAAACTAGGTGAATCTGTGAGAATGGATCAGAGAACCTTGGCTAACCCGGCGAGGTCACTCCGATGCTTAAGTCAGTAAACTAATGCGAGCTAAAAAGCTTTGAGGGCTTAGAGAGCTAGAGAACTAGAGAGTAGAAAAATCACGCATACCTAGTGTCATTGGGGTTGGTGCCTTTATATAGTTGAGCCCTCACGGGTTTTGCGGATCGGTTCTGGGATCTTCGTCCTGATAGGATCCGTTTCCGCTTTATTTGAGGAGAAACGTTATCAACTAATAAAGATTATCAATCCCAGCCAAACTAGGCGGGGTGAAGATAAGGCCTGCCGTTATGCGGCGTGATCCCGTGAGGTTCAGAGTTTGTTGGAGAGACTTCCGGGATCGTTACGTGATGGTCCAGATCGGTAGCCTCGAGCTAATACTTTAGTCTTTTAGTTTCGAACTGGATTGAGTGCCGAGGTGATCCTGCACCGAGGTGACCTGTGCCGAGGTGAGCCTTGTGCCAAGATGGCCCTTGTGCCGAGGTGACTGAATACCCGAGCTCAATTGTTGCGAACTAATCTTGCCTGGCTGAGCTGTCATCTCTTGGTCAGGTCGTGTCCACGTGTCCCCTTTTCGCTAGGTCAGGCCAAATCACCCTTCATCAATTGCCCCCCACTCCCCGAGCCAAGGGTCTCAACCCAATGCGGGGAATTCATGACAAGTCCAGGTGGATTTGGCATGAGGTCTTGGCGGTTTGATGGGCGAATCATTGGTCGGACCAGATCAGTTGCTCGGATCAACCAAGAAATAACCCTGGTCGCGTCAGGTGTACGCGCGGACGTCAAGCCATTTTATAAACTCCGCGGACGTCAAAACACGCGCTAAACCGATTTCAACCTCGGGGGTCGTGCAACCGGTTTTCCTAGGAGCTGTTGGATCATGACGATCTCGACCGTTGATTCCCGGACACATCGGCTATAAATGGGGGGTAAGGGATTCATTTTCTTCGTTACAAGTCCGCTAATCTTCAATCTGAGGTCGCGCTCGAATCCTTCAGTTCGGTGTTGTTTCAAGGTCGTCTTCCTTTCTCCGATCTTTCTTTTGGTGAGTCTTCCCTAGCTCTCCTTTTCAATTCCACGTTTTTCCATTATGTCTAGCTTTAGTTTCGATAGCCTTTTAGATGGGAGCGGTGAATCCTTTGGAGCCGAGGTGGGTACCTCGGCTCAGGCCGTAGATCTCCGTCCTACTAAGGAGGATACTTCGGGTCAGGATGCAGTCCGCGGTCCTCCCGAGGTGGACTCACCCCAGGGAGAGCGAGAGGCCTCTGTTGACCTAGCTTCTACCTCGCATCGAGGTCGGCAGCCAAATAACTTTGGCCCGTCAACAATGACGACGGACAGGCTCCTATCCCTAGTAGCCCGGTACAGACTTCCCAACGACCTCGTGTACAATATCCCCTTAGGTAATTTCCCTTGGGAGCACGATCACAACGAGATCATGATCTTCGAGGAACAGCTCGTAGCTAGTCTTCTTCGATCTGTCTTGTTCTTCGCTTTTTATATGCTGACGCTTGTTTTCTTCTCTTGGCAGGTGAATTCCGCCATCCATGCCTTGACTTATCAGTCCGAGGTGAACTTGAAGTGGGTCCTCGTAGCCGAGGAGTCTTCCTGCAAGGCCCACACCGAGCTGAACTTAGCCCGCAACGATAATAACCAACTGAAAAAGGACGTGCGGGCTAAGAAAGAGTTGATCACACTGTTAATGTCCGAGAAGAAGAAGCTTGCGGAGCGGGAGGTAGCGCTGAAGAGGGAGGTGGAGAACCTCGAGGCTCATGTGAAGGAGCAGACTGAGATACTTCTCAAGCAATGGAGGAGGCCAAGGTTAAGGCCGTCGAGGAGTACAAGACTTCGACGGAGTACCAGAGGGAGATGGTCGAGGTGGGGACGACAAGCTACCACAAAGGCTTCAAGCTTAGTAGATGGCTGACCCGATATGAGTTCCCCTAGCTCGATCTTTGTGCCATAACTACCTTGAGGATCACAAAGGAAATGGCCGCCGAAGCTGCTGAAGATCCGGACTCCGAAGCAGGAAGCGACAACGACCTGTTCGATGATGATGGGGAGACCGATGCTGGCGAGATCCGCATGGAGACGGATCCTCCTGCCGAAGCCTCTGACAAGGGTGATGAGCACCAAGTTGACTAGAAGCCTCTTCTTGATCCTTTATGATGTATACCCCGAGCCTCCGAGCTCGGCTCATAGTGGAAGTTTTTTTTTCTTCTTTTTTTACACAACTTTACATCAATGAAATACAAGTATTTTGGCCATCTCTGTGCAAAAAACTTTCTAAGTGTAAATAACTCCGGCGAACTAGACCAAATAGGAGAATTTTTTCTAAGTGTTGGTTACCCCGAATTGTCGAGCTAACGAGCTGGACTTCGAGTAGGGGTAACTTCGCATTACTGTACGCTGAGGTGGGTGGACATTGTAGGGTATATGCCCAACCTGTCTGCGCACGGGCTACTTGCTTAGGTGCGATTATCCCTCAGTGTCGAGCCGTCGGGCCTGACTTCAAATGGGATTTAACCTGTCGTTATATGTCGAGGTGGGCTAGACATAGTAGGGTTTGTACTCGAACTGTCTATGCCTTAGGCATGAGAACTAATTTGCCTATGCCGAAGAGGTGACTAGGACTTGTCTGTCTATGCCGAAGAGGCAACTAGGACTTGTCTGTCTATGCCAAAGAGGCGACTAGAACTTGTCTGCCCATGCCGAAGAGGCGACTAGGACTTATCGTAGTGTCGAGGTCTTATGTCAGCTCGGCATCATGGCCCTTGGGCTTCTGGGAGTGACTCATAGTCCTCTCTCCAGTTCGGTGATCGCAAGTAATATCTTCTTAGGTTGCCGATGTTCCACGCTCGAGGTACTTGCTTCCATTCCAGAGTCTCGAGCTTGTACGTACCTTCTCCATATACCCGTCTTACTCGGTACGAACCTTCCCAATTTGGTCCGAGCTTACCGACACCGGGTTCAGGTACCATAACCTTTCGAAGAACCAGGTCGCCGACGCGGAAGTGTCGCTTCTTGACCAAGGCGTTATATAGTACCGAGCTACTCTTTGTTGGTAAGTCGCAGTCCGGATGTATGCCAGGTCTCGTACTTCTTCCACTAGGTCTAGGTTGGTACAGAGCTCGTTATCGTTTGTCTCTTTGTTGTAGACCTCCAAACGTAGTGTAGGCACCTCGATCTCTACTGTGATCACTGCTTTTGTGCCGTAAGTGAAGTTAAAAGGAGTCTCACCTATAATAGTCTTGATGGTAGTCCGGTAGGCTCAGAGTACACTGGGCAGTTCGTCTACCCACAATCCTTTGGCTCGAGCTAAGCGAGCTTTCAGTCCGCAAAGTATAGCTCTATTGGTGACTTTCGCTTGCCCGTTCGCCTAGGGGTGTGCCATCGAGGTGAAATTTTGCTGAATTCCCATTTCGGCACACCAATTCTGAAACTTGATATCCTCGAATTGCTTCCCGTTATCGAAGATGAGTACCCGAGGTAGCCCGAAGCGACACACTATGTTCTTCCAAA
>NW_010729107.1:3451383-3461439 GCF_000365185.1 Nelumbo nucifera
TAAGTCCTCTATATACACGGTCTGCATGGTGTTGCAACTTGTGCTGGCTAATCGGGACAAATAAGCAGCCTCGGAATCTTTCTGATGAAGTAAGAAATGAAGCCGCATAGGATCTCCCTAACTTTGGCCAAGTAAGCAGCCATGGTGGGGTCGCGGGCTTCATACTCGCCGCTGACTTAGTTGACTACGAGCTGAGAGTCGCTGCATATGACAAGGTGCTTTGCCTTCATTTCTCTTGCTAGGGAGAGTCCGGCAATCAATGTTTTGTACTCTCCTTCGTTGTTCGATGCCGCGAACCCAAACCGGAGTGTGTATTCCAGCTTCACCTCGCTTGGGCTGTACAGAATTATTCCTGCGCCGCTTCCTTGTTGGTTGGATGAGCCGTCGACGTGGAGAATCTAGGGCTCCTCGTCCCAGGTTGGACCTGCTCTGACCAGGACTGGCACCGCACTGGTTGATGCTTCCATTGTCTGTTTGAGCTCGGTCAGCTCGGGAGTTGTGGTACTGAATGTACATTCTACCACAAAGTCGACCAAGGCTTGGGCTTTGATAGCCGTCCGAGGTTCATACCGGATGTCGTACTCACTTAGTTCGATAGCACACTTTGTTAGACTACCAGACACCTCGGGCTTGAGCAAGATCTGTCTCAGAGGCTTGTTGGTGAGGATGACGATGGTGTGGGATTGGAAGTACGGACGAAGCTTGGAAGCTGCTATGACTAGCGTGTACGCCAATTTTTCAATCTCCGGGTACCTCGTTTCAGCATCCTGCAAAACTTTGCTAACATAGTAGATGGGTCGTTAGACCCAATCTACCTCTTTAATCAGTACCGAGCTAACCATCACTCACGGAGAGGTACAGCTTTAATACATCCCCTTCCTCGGGTCAGGTTAGAACCGGGGTGCTATCTAAGTATCTTTTTAGCTTGTCGAAGGCAAGTTGACACTCTGCAGTCCACTCGAAGTCTTTACTCTTTTTTATGGCTTTAAAAAAGGGTAGGCAGCGATCTGCCGACTTGGACATAAAACGACTTAGGGCGGCTATCCGACCATTCAGCCTCTGAACCTCTTTTACTTTGCGGGGTGGTCTCATATCTAAGATGGCCTTTATTTTTTCTAGGTTGGCTTTGATGCCACGTCGGTTGACTATATAACCCAAAAATTACTCGACGTTACCCTGAAGACACACTTGTTGGGATTTAGTTTCATATTATATTTTCGTAAAATTTGGAAAACGCTTTGCAAATCATCTGATAAAAAATTTGAATATTGGGTCTTCACGACCATGTCATCAACATAGCATTCGACATTATTGTCGATTAACGACTCAAAAATTTTGTTTACAAGTCTTTGAAAGGTTGCCCCGGCATTTTTTAATCCGAAGGGCATGACCTTGTAGCAATACAGCTCGAGCTCAGTTACAAAGGCAGTATTTTCTTCATCGGTGGGGTCCATCTTAATCTAGTTGTAACCAGAATAGGCGTCGAGGAAGCTCAGCAACTCATGCCCTGAGATCACGTCCACTAGGTGGTCGATCTTAGGCAGCGGAAAGCAGTCTTTCGGGCAGGCTCTATTCAGGTCGGTGTAATCGACGCATATGCGCTACTTGTCGTTAGCCTTTTTTACCAGAACAGGGTTAGCTACCCAGCTCGGGTAATGGACTTCCCTAATGAAGTCTACCGCTAAGAACTTCCCGACCTCTTCATCGACTATCCTTCAGCGTTCTGGGGCGAGGTTGTGCTTTTTCTGTCTAACTGGCTTGACTAAGGGATCGATATTTAACTTGTGAGTCAAAATTTTAGAGTCTATTCCCGGCATTTTTGCCGTAGACCAAGCAAATATATCTAAATTTTGAAGTAAAAAGCTTACCAACTGAGAGCGAAGTGGCTCCTCGATCAAAGTGCCGATCTGGAGGGTCTTAGCTGGGTCATCGATCGAGACCGGGATGTGAACCGTCTCCTTTGTTGGTGTAGCTCGCTCTTCGGCATACTCCGTAGGTCGCTCGAGCTCGATGTCAGCCGCTAGTTTCGCTTTCCCCTTGAAGGCGGCGATGTACCATTTGCGAGATTCGAGTTGGTCACCTCGCACAACCCCTACTCCGTAGTCCGTAGGGAACTTCATTGCCAGATAGTAGGTGGATACTACTGCACGTAGGGTGTGCGCAATAGGCCGACCTACTATGGCATTGTAAGGGGAGGAAGTTGCGACCACCAGGAACGCGTGCTTGAACCTTACAATATTCAGCCACGTGCCGACCTCTACGGGTACTGAGACTCGCCCTAGAGGTCTGACCTCGCCACTGAAGCCTACCAGGGGGTATCTGTCAGCTTTAGGTCACCTTCCTAGAGCTACAACTTGTCGAACATGTCTTTGAATAGTATGCCCGCCGAGCTGCCCGAGTCCACCAGGATGCGTTTGACTTCGAAGTCGTTTAGCCTCAACTTTATCACCAGGGCATCATCGTGAGGATACTGGATCCCGCGCGCATCATCCTTTGTGAAGTAAATAGGGTCTTCAAGTCGATGTCATTTCAACGGGTTATGTTCCTCTCTTTCTAGTTCATGGACTGAAGTTCGTCCAACTGCCGAAGTACATCCCGCGATGATGGATCCGCCAGTAATCATATTGATTACCCCGCGGATCAATCTCTCCTCGGGCAGCCGCCGTGGTGACTGCTCGTTCTGCCTGTTGTTGGACTCGGGGGCATTCCTTCTCTGGTCCCCCTGTCGATCTTCCTGGCTTCTTTCTTCTCGTTGTACAAAGTTTTTTAGGTACCCACGGCAGATGAGCTCCTCTATCTCGTCGCGGAGGTTTCTGCAGTTCTCCGTACTGTGCTCGTGGTCTCTGTGGAAGTGATAGTAGACGTTCCGGTTTCTTGTCGATGGATCTCCCCTCAACCTAGGAGGCCACTTGACAAAGAAGGAGTCCTTGATGGCCATTAGGATTTCTCCTCGCTTAGAGTTGAGAGGTGTGTAGTTCGCCCTTTCAACAGGTGGGGTCCTAGAGCGCCGACCTGACTTGCGAGATCGCGAAGGAGATTAGCTCCCATACTTGTTTCCTCCCCTGGTCGGGGACTTACTCTTTCTTCTTTTGTGCCCGTCGTTACTTGCGTTGTCACTATCTCTTTTTTCTTTTTTCTGTCGGGTTGTCAGTCTTCTGGTTCATCTCTTATTCGGTTCCGATGAACTAGTCAACTAGCTTGAGGAATTCTGTGATGTCTTTATGTTTATTGGCCACCACATGCCATTTAAACTCTCTGTGAGTTATGCCTTTCTTGGGCGCTGTGAGTCTTACCACCGTGTCTAAGTTGGGGATCTGCAAACAGGTATCGTTGAAGCATTTGATGTAGCTTCTAATCGACTCCTCTTCTCTCTAAACTACGTTGAGGAGACTCTCCTACAACCTCGGGCACTTCTTGCTAGTGATGAAATGCGAGGTAAATAACTTTGAGAACTGCGCCCAACTCTTGATCGATCCCAACGCGAGATTCCGGTACCACGTCCGAACTACCCCCTTGAAAGTGGTGGAGAAAGCCATGCACATGCAAGACTCGTCAGCCCCAGCTAGGTGCATCTAGAACTGGAAGGAGTCCACATGATCATTAGGATCAAAAGACTCATCATATTTGTCCAAGGGAGGCATTTTGAAATCTTTGGGCATCGGGGTCACCAAGAGTTCGGGGGACAGGGGAGATGACCCGGAAAGTAGGGGAGGAGCGGCCTTTGTAGCTACCGAGCTCGCCTCCTCCTTACCTTTAGCCTGTTCTTGTTGTTGGTTCAGTCTCACTGGCTAACTGTTCTGAGCTGAAGTATGGCGTGCCTTGCGACACCTCCGTTGCTGCTTCTTTATCGGCTCGGCATTGGTGTTGTTGATCTCGGTATGCTCCGGTATTGTTCTACTACGAGGTAACTCCTGGTTCCTCGTGTGATTCTGGGGCTGGCTGTCATGAACGGAGAGGCCTTGCCTTGAGTTCGCACCCAGAACCCCGAACCGGTTACCTACGAGGGACCCACCTTCTTGCTGCCAACGCCTAGGAAGATTGGCCCTGTTGGGCGAGTATCCCCGGATCTGTTTCCGAGGTTCCCTTGCGAAGTAGGTGAAGTGACTTGACCGTCTCCCCTCCCACGGAGTGAGACCTGACTCCTGGGAGGAACTAGGACTTGGGAGGTCTCTTCGCCTCGGTGGGGAGATCGAATGTTCTGGTTCACGCGAGGTGGTCTGTTCTGATTCTACTAGGCCCTTGGGTGCCGAGGTGGAACTGGCTGCTGGCTCTGCGGCAGTGGGGGGAACTGCTGCTGGTACTGCTGGTAGAACATGTACTCCTAGAATTGTTGAACCAGCTACATTTGGACCTGGATGGCCAGCACACACTACACCAAGTCGTCAAACTGTGACTGTCCAACTCCGGGGGGAACCACAGACGGCTCAGAAAAGGTTGCGCCTACCACTAGGGGAAGTGGGGCGTTCACCTGTGTGGTGTTTGGTGGCATGGTCAGTGTTGGAACCCCAGCCACAGTAAGCAGGATGGTGAACTAGTCAATGCACACTGAAGGAAGTTGAGGTTGCCCCCGGAGACGTTCATCTCGCTGCTATGTCCGACATGACTGAAAGATGTCATTGATTCAAAAGGTTGATAGCTTGTAAGAGGGATGACTTTTTGATCGATTCCCACAGACGACACCAATTAATGTAGCACGATATGACTACTCCCTGTTGGAGGATGATCTGACTTCCAGTCGGGCAGCGAGCTAGGTGAATCTGCAAGAAAGGATCAGAGAACCCAGGGTGGCTAACCTAGCGAGGTTGCTCCGATGCTTAAGTTAGTAAACTGATGCGAGCTGAAAAGCTTTGAGGGCTTAGAGAACTAGAGAGTAGAAAAATCACGCATACCTTGTGTCATTGCGGTTGATGCCTTTATATAGTTGAGCCCTCGTGGTTTTTGCGGATCGGTTCCAGGATTTTCGTCCTGATGGGATCCGTTTCCGCTTTAGTTGGGGAGCAGTGTTATCAACTAATAAAGATTATCAATCCCAGCCGAACCAGGCAGGGAGAAGATAAGGCTTGCCATTACGCGGCGTGATCCCATGAGGTTCGGAGTTTGTTGGAGAGACTTCCGGGATCGTTACGTGATGGTCCAGATCGGTAGCCTTGAGCTGATACTTCAGCCTTTTAGCTTTGAACTGGATTGAGTGCCAAGGTAATCTTGCACCAAGGTGACCTTGTGCCGAGGTGAGCCTTGTGCCAAGGTGGCCCTTGTGCCGAGGTGACTGAATACCCGAGCTCAATTGTTGTGAACTTCTTTTGCCAGGTTGAGTTGTCATCTCTTGGTCAGGTCGTGTCCACGTGTCTCCTTTTCGATAGGTCGGGCCAAATCACCCTTCATCACTTCTCTTATCTATTTGCCTGAAGCTCAATTTTCAGCTGAAACTGAGGTGCAGCATGCTATATATGACTAGCAGCACTTCACACACATCCTCGGGTTGTATTACTGGAATTTCTAATGCCCAGAAAAGAATGTGTGTTCCTTCTTCAGAACATATTGTTGATTTTAATCAAACTCACTTATGTTTGATGGTGCAAGAGACTACAGATTTACGACCAATTGGACTTTGCAATGTTCTTTACCAGATTATTGTGAACCGCTTGAAACCTTACTTGCAAGAGATAATTGGTCCTTACCAAAATGTATCAAGGACAATATAGTGATAGCACAAGAGGTGGTTCATATGTTGAAGAAACAACGAGGTAAGACTTCTTACTTTTTTTTGAAATTGGATTTCTCCAAGGCTTATGATCGGGTTGAATGGCCTTTCCTCATGACGGTCCTACGTTCATTGCTGGCTTTAATGAGCATTTTTGCTCTCTTTATCTATCATTGTATGTCCACTGCTAGTATGGCTGTGTTACTTAATGGTGCGCCTGGTGAAGTCTTTCGTCCATCTATCCAGGGATTTACGTCAAGGTTGTCCCTTAACCCCATATCTTTATATAATGTGCATACAAGTGTTATCTAGAATGCTCACTATGCATTTGGAGAATGGCTCTCTGGGTGGTGTTCGTTATGTTTTTTGCTGATGATATGCTCATATTTGGCAAATGTACTTCTCGTGAAGTTGGGTGCATTAAGGACATTGTTGCTTAGTTTAGTGCTTGGTCTGGACAAGTTGTAAATTACCAAAAATCTTCCATTTTCTTTAGTAACAATACCCACCGTAGGGTTAAAAATATGATGTCAAATAGTCTTGAAGTACGGGTTATGCGGTTGGATGAAAAATATCTAGGTGGGCCTCTTTTTATGGGTCGGCCCAAATGTGCAACTTGGGCTGAATTAGTGGAGAGAGTGAAGAATAAGTTACATGGCTAGAAGATGACTTCACTTGAAAGGTGCATCTGTATGGCAATATACTAGTGAAATGTAGGGGCGTTCTTAAAAAAGGGATTGTATGGTTGGAACGTGGACTTCCGACATGATCCTTGGTGCGGACGGGGTATGTTTCTACATTCTTCTACTAATGCTCATTTACAATATGGGAAAGTTGCACATTTTCTTGACCACTCAACCATTTACAAAACCTCGTGACTATAGAACAATTGCAATTGATTAATAAAGTAACTTTGCCACATCCTCAAACCCAATTGGATGATCGCTTGGTTTGGTGCTACACCCCACATGGTCAGTTCAATACCTCTTCAGCCCGTCCATTCCTCATGGCTGACTTGCCTAGTGGATCTACTAGTTCCTTTTTGCACGAGGATATGCAATGGAAACACTTGTGGTGCATGAAATTCTTGCCTCCCTCACTAAAATTGTTCATTTGGAAGAGTGTATTAAATATTCTTCCTACTAGAGCACGGCTGAAACATTATATGCCATTGGATACCTCATGTCCTCTCTGTGGTGTTCATGAAGAAACATTACTCCATCTTTTTCAATGCCCGTACTGTACATATTTGTATTTATACTCTTTCCAAACTGAGCTTATATGGTTTGGTTCTGAATTGCATTTTCATCCGGATGCTCTGCCAAATTTTGATGTGAGATTATATATTATTTTGGTGGAGACAAGACAAGAATTCTGCAGATGGTTGTTTATTACGGGGTGTTGCTATTATGCACTAGATCTGGCATGCTCGGGGTCGAAACTCTATGTTTTTGAAGCTACCACAAAATCCCATTCTCAGATTTATCTGCTTCTAAGGAATGTGATCACTAACGCCCCAATTGGTCTCTCCCACCTCCCACCCCAACACCAATATAGCATATATGCCGATTAAATAAAGAGAATGCTTTGGGTCTGTTTTGAGACTTCAGAACAGAAGATGAGAGACCGAGATTCGGACCTTGATTTGAAGTAAAATAAATAGAAATCAGACCTTAATGGCTTGACAAATGTTCGTGATGAAAACATACTCATGTTAGCAATTCAATGGTTTGTACAATTTTTTTTTTTTTGATAAATAATCAATGGTTTGTACGAGTTCATAATTTAAGAACGATCAGTTACCAATAATTATTTCCACAGAAACCTTCCCTGCATTCTCCTATAAATTATCAAACCAAGTTACTTATTGTGTATTTTCAGTTCTGCGTTTTCATTCTTATTTTCTTGGTTTCTGGTACAATTTAGTGTAAAAATTTGTTCTAGTGCATCTAGTTACCGCTCTACATATAATAAATCACAATCATCAACAGAATGGCATCATTGTTGCCGTGCTGTATGCCTTTAACCACGGATACATACACAAAATGGGACTGAAAAGTACTACTAAGCCATTACCAGATGATAATTAGACAATATCCATCCACTTATAGTTGCATCATCTGAACCATCCACCGTGTACTTTTTTGACCGTCCAGATGAAACTTCTAAATTATATTCAAAAACTACAGACTTGTAATTATATGACTAGGTTGATTTGTTTTTTGCATACTTTCACCATTTCCAGTTCACTCTGGGACTAGTAAAAAGGAGTTTCTTTTTTCCGAAGAACAATATAAGCATTATTAAATAGAGATAACCAGATTCTTACGCACTGGAATTTGTACATAGACTCGTAGAGGCATGTTGATAGAAAATCCACCTGCCTTTGACAACGTGACAAGTCTTCAAGAGAAATATATTATCACTGCCTCAAACTTTCCACAATGTAGGAAGCATAAAGATCCCTGCACCAAGGAAATATCCATAAGAGAAATATCAAGTATTAGACAATCATCTATAAGTTGGCTAATAGATCTAACACCCTTCTCATTGGTGTTACATCTGCAACAGATGTGCAGGGGAGAAAAAGGAAAAAGTCAAGCAAAAGATAATGGTATGCCATCCATGTTCAAAATCTTTCTAACCGGCAATGCATTTTTTGCATAATTGTAAAATGTTTAGAAAACTCACATGGAGTACTTGATTGCCTTGATGGCTTCTTCAGCAGGCAAAAATTCATTCACTGCAACTTCTTTGTTCTCATTCTTTTTGTCTGTCATACAGATGAGTGAAGGAAAGAACAATCAAGCAGATAACTTGAACCTAGGGGTGATCATTCTTGGCCCGGCCCAGCCCACAAATTTCCAGGCTTGGGCCCAGGTTTTTGTGTGCAAGCCCAGCCCAGCCCGGGCCTGCATCAAGCCAGGAAAATTCCAGGCCAGGATTGGGCCCAGCACTTCAAGCCTGGCCCAGCCCGCAATATAAAATATAAAAGTTTTAGGTTTTAACATATAAATATAAACAATAAATAAATATTAATATTTATAAATTGACACATGTCAATATGTTGAGACACAAATAAAGGGAATACAAGTGTACAAGAAAAGGCCACGCCAGCCTTTAAAGAATGCAACTAACAGCCAACCACTAGAACAAACTAACTAACTGGACAAGTGGAGAGGCGGGTATAACAGAATTGTAACAGCAGTATATAAATAAGGAAAGGAAGCTAGGAGGGGATTATCGATTTGGGAATACAATCTCTCTCTCTCTCTCTCTCTCTCTCACTCATTCATTCAGGAGGCAGGCTCCCTCGAAAGAGTCCCTAAGTTAGGCAGNAGAGCCAAGATGCCAAGCACAAAGTCATCCGCAATGGAGAACAGAGTCAACAACATGGAAGGAGAAATGCAAAGAATATCGGCTGACGTCAAAGAAATCAAAGAAAGCTTTGCATCCTTGCTTGAACGACTGGCACAGGCACCACCTGCGCCGAATCAGGAAGAGCGCAATGACACCAGTCATTGAAGCGGATCAAGAACAACAAGAATCGAGTTTCCCATTTTCGCAGGGGGAGATCCAACATCCTGGCTTTTGCGAACAGAAAGATACTTCGATTACCACGACACACAGGGACCTGATCGTGTCCCATTAGCTTCTGCACACCTGGAAGGAGAGGCAATCGTCTGGTACCAGTGGTACCAGCGACAACACCCAAGAGCCACATGGGCAGACTTCACCGATGCCTTAACCATGCGATTTAGAATCTCAGCCTTTGAGAACTTTGATGAAAGCCTCGCTAAGCTACGACAGACCGGCTCCGTCCAAGATTATCAGATGGCGTTCGAAAGATTAGCTGTGCGCGTGCAAGGCTGGCCAGAAAACACGCTTGTCGACAGTTTTGTTGGTGGACTCGGGGAAGAATTGCAGCTGGAGGTAAAAGCCATGCAGCCCACCACCATTCTTGAAGCAGCAGCATTAGCTCGACTACATGAAGACGAACTGAATCGGGCAAGAAGGATTAATCAACCTCTGGGAGCTGCGATCATACCAGGTATACCAAACCCAGAACCAGGTATCTTGGGTAAACCGGAGCCCAGATCAGAAGTAGGAATCACAGGCAAGGACGCCAACTCTGGTTTAGGCCCCGACTCAACCAAGAGGTTAACCTGGGCTAAGATGCAAGCCCGACGGGAAAAGGGCCTTTGTTATGCATGTGGAGACAAATTCGGGHCRGGCCATCGCTRYAAGATCCCTCAAGTTTTCTTCCTTCAACCTGAAACCGAATATGTCGAGCAATCAACAGACACTGAAGAGCCAATGGACAACCAAGAATGGGGGCAATGGACAAAGGAATA
>NW_010729107.1:3478931-3497887 GCF_000365185.1 Nelumbo nucifera
AAATGTGTACTTTATTCATTTACAATAAATTCATAATGTACATAATTCTGATTGAAGCCAAGGGCATACAACTGTCTAACACCTATAACCCCCCTTCCACCTGGTCCAGAGCATCCTCCTTTTGCACTTCCTGTAAGTAACACTTCGCCCCAAGATCCTCCTATGTCAGATGGTAGTTCTACTATTCCACTTCGTCATTCTACTCGTATTTCTCGACCTCCTGGCCGCTATGGTTTTCCTTCAAACCATAGTTTCTTTTCTGTTATACTTTAGTCCACAGATATTCCTAGATCTTATCAGCAAGCCATTAGAAGTCCTCAGTGGAAAGAAGCCATGGATGCCAAAATTCAAGCCCTCCATGAGAATGATACTTGAGATCTTCTGCCTGCTCCTCCAAATGCTTATATTGTTGGAAGGTGTTGGGTCTATACGATCAAACTGAAGTCAGATGGTTCCCTTGATCGATATAAGGCTTGGTTAGTTGCCCAAGGATACAGTCAGGAATATGGAATTGATTATGAAGAAACTTTGCCTCGATTGCTAAGATCACCACAATTCGGACTCTTCTAGCCATATATTTTTTTTATCAATCTCTTCTAGCCATATTTTCTATTCATTCTTGGACTATCTACCAACTAGACGTTAAGAATGATTTTCTTCATGGTCAATTGAAGGAGACAGTCTACATGAAGCCTCCAACTGGATATTGCAGTGATTCTTCATGTGTCTGTCGCCTAAAGAAATCCTTATATGGTCTAAAGCAGGCACCCAGGGTTTGGTTTGAGCACTTTCGAGATGTTGCAACTGGGTATAATCAGAGTTCCTCTGATTACTCTCTCTTTGTTAAGAGAAGGCCCTAGGGTATCACTATTCTACTGTTGTATGTTGATGACATGCTTTTAACTGGGGATGATCATGATGGCATTTGTGAGTTGAAGTCCTTACTTCATAACTCCTTTCACATGAAGGACTTGGGCCCCCTTACTATTTTTTGGGTTTGGAAGTCCATCATAGCAGTCGAGGGTACTTCATTTGTCAGCAAAAATATGCCTCTAATCTCGTCAAACTAGCTGGAATTACTGATGAGAAACATGTTGATACCCCTTTGGAGTAGAATGTCAAGTTGTCTAAATCTGAAGGCTAATTCTTCCTGATGCTACTTTGTACCTTCAACTTGTTAGCTCTCTAATCTATCTCACTATGATTCGGCCTGATATTTCACATGTTGTTCAGGTCGTTAGTCAATCTGTTTATGTCCCTCGACAACCTCATATGACTGATGTTCGCCGCATCATCCGTTATGTTAGAGATAATCAAAAGGCATTCCAAATGTTGAGCATGACCTAAAAACAGAACACTAAGAGCAACAAGGGAAGACTTTAAGAAGGAATTCATACTTTTATAAGGCCACTTGTCTTGTCAAGCTCATACTTAACCTTGCTACCCTTGCTAATTTCAACCACCTGTAGAGGAACTTCAGAATAAGATTTGATTGGAAGCAGAATTCATGAGACATAAATAACTACCAGTAACAAGTTGCAACTTAACATCAGCCAAAATGCTTCAGGCCTGGTTCAATAATAACCTTGCTGCCTCAGGCATTCACCCACACATGACCTCCATGCTAAAACACACATAACCAAAGCTTTTGCCAATGAAGAAATCGTTTTTTCATGTAGAGGTCATAATACTACAAACATTAGCATAGGCGCATGTGCATGGGAGTGTGATGAACCTGGATTCATCATGGTGGGTACCTCTTGGAAGCATATGTCAACAGTAAGCGGTGTTTCGCTTTCCAGGCATGCTTTTAAAAGGCTTAGGTCAGGTAATAGGGCAGCCTGCTCTATTAACCTCTTAACTACACATTAAAAGCAGAAGAAGAAGAGTTAACTTACACAGTTGAAAACTGCTGGTGCTCCTGGTCCTGCATAAATTAAAAAACAAACATGAATACCCAAAGAAATAGGGTTCAAAAAAAATAAAATAAAAGAACCTTAAAGCTGAAAAGATTCCTAGTTAGATAGGTCTAAAAATGTTTCTTTTCTTGTGAATGGTGAGAGAGGTCTAAAATTGCTAATCAAGAACATAAGACGTATGGGAATAGAAAGTAACCAAAATAAATTGAAGAATTAAGAGATCTGATGCATGTTTTTATAAAAGGAAAATTATAAGGACACCTATGCTCATAGTCTGCACAAGAGAATCAAATCTAAGCTGCACATCTGATGCACCAGGACTGTGGACACTGCATCCCACCTCCCAGATGTGGAGCTAAGATTCCTGCAACCCTCAAGCACAGGAAATCTCATGTATACTTTGAAGGAAGTCTATCAATTCATAATAATCTATTTAAAGGAACAAAATAACTGCAATGTTGGACTAGCAGAGTACCAATCTCTAAGTCATGCCATGGATGAGCAGCAAAAGATCTTCGAGACATGGAAGAAAGGATTCTCTCGTTGAGAACAACAGGAGAAGAATATGCAAATTTCCCACTCCCTTCTCTATCGTTGTTAGCCATCTTTAGCTTTGAAATAACAGTAAGACATAAATATAAGTCTTAAGCAAATAATAAATCTCCTGCCAAACTCAGCTAACACCGAAACCACCAAAGAACAAACGGAGAAATTTCCATCTAAAAAGAAATAACAAATAAACAGCATGTAAAAACATAAAAAAGATAAAAAAAAATGAACCACATCTGATAGTAACACGCAACGGAAATAGGGAAAATTTTCTCAATCAGTTGGCCAAAACACTACAATGACCCGCCTGTTAAACAGAAAAATAGAATAACCAATAATAACATAACAATAACAACAATAAAAAGGCAATATAGGATAAGCTTAAAGCTGATAAAAACAAGAGCAGCAGTTGCAGAACATAAACAACTGCAGTTTCACCTACAAGAGAAGAGCAAAAGGCAATCATCAAGTACCATGCATAAAAAACAAAGACAAAATGGGACCAATAAGCTAAGGAATCCAGTAAAACTATGAGATCTAAAGTAGACTAAACACTGACTAAGGATCCCAAGTAACAGCAAAACTGTACTTTATATTCGTCGAGTTTGCAGTTTTAAACGTATTATTGGAGTAAATAAGTATTGATAGAAAATGCTCCTCAAAAAAGAAAATCGACGATGGCCATTAAAATGTTCTTGAAGTTATCAAGCAGGCAAAGTGAACTTACAGAGAAAGCCTCAGATACTTACAGAGAAGCAAAGAATATTTCTTCAGATCGATGGAGGAGATGAATACCGAATAGGAATAGAATATTCGATTTCTTTCTTCCCGGTTCTTAAAGCACGCTGAGTCGCTGAAGGACAAAAAGTAATCCTAACTTCACGGGCACTGTCTACCGGTCGGTCTCCTCTAAAAGGGTACGTTAGATGGAAACAGGATGATCATCTGACGGTTCACCCAATAAGCCATGTGGGATAACTTGGTTTCCGGATCGCAGCAAGTGGACAGCATGTCAGCATCCGACCGGAACATGTCACAACGAGGAATAACTGTTTAAACTCTGTAAATAAAACCGGTTCAAGTTCAACTATGATATTTCCAGGTGACTAGCCATGCAAGTGGAACAAAGGTAAAATACGCAGACTCAATCAAGAGCGAAGAGGTTGAATTGAACAGAAAATCATTTTACCTCTGAAGATTGAAGCTGCAGGAGTTCGGTTTATCCGATTTGTGTTTGAAAAAATTACAAAAAAAAAAAACGTTCAGATCGAAGGACTACCTTTACCACATGTTTGATTGTTTGGTGCGTTCCAGTTTGGAGATAAGGAAACGTAAGGTTTCTTGCCATTCATGACCAAAGCTGTCTATGGACTCCGAGAGTTCAGAATCCGATCCAATTGTCTTGAATTGGGGTAATCCATTTTACAAGTCGGACTAGTTTCAGCACAATTCTATCCAATCCAATTTCCCTATACCCGATCCGATTCAGATTGAAATCTGATTTCACTAATTGGGTCAAATTTGGGTGTTGTCATATCCATCCTCCAGATCCGAGTTGATATTTGGTATTGCCATATAGGTTCGGATAATCCACCAACTATCCCTACAGTTCTCCTTCATGACCTTTGTTAGCTAGCAAATTCGTCGCTTGATTGCCCTCCCTACGTACTTGATTGTAAGTTACCCTTGCTCTTTGCTTCAGCTGCATGATTTTTACTAGTTTAAGAATATGTAATCTTAAACCTTTTTTCTTGGTAGTAATATGAAACCACTTGTGTATTTATTTTGTTAAGAGCAAAGGTTCAAAGTATTGATACGATACGTATATTGGCTGTATTATATCGATATTTAGAACACAGTCGAAACACTTTTTTTTAGTTTTTTTCTCAAAATTTAGTTTTTTGGAAAGTTAAACATACATTTTTTTATTTTTGACGGTGATTTCTCATAAACAAAAAGCGGCTCTGAGAGAAGCCTATAAGAAGAAGAAGTTCGTGTCGCTTGATCTTCGTCATTGGTTTAGAGCTCCATTCAAGCGTTGTTCAGGAATAACTGTATTTTTTAGTGTGAAACCGCTCTCTCTCTCTCTCTCACACTTCTTCCTCTCCTCACACTTTCTTCACCCTGAATCTGAATACCCTTCCCTTTTATTTTAGGGTTTAGAGCTTCCGTGTGGCTTCTATATTTGAAGTTTAGGGTTTCCTCTGTCTCACCCTATTAGGGTTTATTGGATTCGTGCAGAACAAGCTTCAGCATCTGGCGGGACAGCATGCTGTTAACAATTAATTGTTTTTATATTTATTCACAAACCTGTAAATTCATTGGTTTAAGTGAACTCTGATGTAATGCGATCTGGCTAGAGGATGATTTGGTTTGGTTTCCAGTCGGACAGCGAGCTAGGTGAATATGCAAAACAAGATCAGAGAACCTGGGGTGGCTAACCCGGCGAGGTCGCTCCGATGCTTAAGTTAGTAATCTGATACGAGCTGAATATCTTTGAGAGCTTAGAGAGCTAGAGAGCTAGAGAGCTAGAGAGCAAAAAAATCACGCGTACCTTGTGCCCTCGGGGTTGGAGCCTTTATATAGTTGAGTCCTCGCGGGTCTTGCGGATCGGTTCCGTGATCTTTGTCATGATGGGATCTGTTTCAACTTTAATTGGGGGATAACGCAACCAACTAATAAAGCTTATCAATTTCGCCTGAACCAGACGGGAAGGAGATAAGGCTTGTCGTTACGCGGCGTGATCCCGCAAGGTTCGGGGTCTGTTGGAGAGATTTCTGGGATCGTCACGTAGTGGTCCGGGTCGGTATCCCCGAGTTGATACTTTTTAGTTTCCGAACTGGATTGAATGCCAAAGTGCCTTGGGGCCGGGGTGACCCTGTGCCGAGGTGGTTGAATATCCGAGCTCAACGATTGCGAACTAGGCGTGTCAGGCTGAGCTGTCATCTCTTAGTCAGTCGTGTTCATGCGTCTCCTTTTTACTAGGTCGGGCCAAATCACCATTCATCAATTGCCCCCTACTCCTTGGGCCAGGGATCTCGACCCGGTGCGGGGAGTTCACGACGAGGTGGATTTGGCACGAGGTCTAGGCAGTTTGCCGGGCGAATCATTTGGTCGGACCTGTTCAAACTTTCAGCTCAACCAGTAATAACCCAGGTCGCGTCAGGTGTACGCGCGGACGTCACGTTGTTTATGGACTCTGCAGACGTCAAAAGCGGGCTCAACCGATTTCGTCCTCGGGTGTCGTGCAATCGGTTTTCATGAGAGTCGTTGGATCAAGCAGGTCTCAGTCGTTGATCACCTCGCGGTGAACTATAAATAGGGGGCCGAGGGACCCCTCTTCTTCGCCAAAAATCCTGTGATTGAGCTCTCCCGAGGTCGCGTCAAAGTCCTTCAACTCGCTACTTCCTCCTTTGTATTCCAATGTCGTTTTTTTTTTTGGTGAGTTCATCTTTTCTTAGTTTGTTCTCCTTTCTTGTTCCTGTTTCAACATGTCTAGTGCTAGCATAGATAGGCTCCTTGGTGATTCTAGTGGGCTCAAGGGTGCCAAGGTGCAGTCATCGGCTCCCGCTGGCAAAGTCAGCTCCTCGCTAGGTAGTTCCCCCCTTCGCCCCTTAGAGGAAACCTCTTTACCTAAAGTTGGGTCATCACGGCCTGAGGAGCCCGTATCTCGAGAGGAGGGACCGAGCTCCGGAGAGGGGCTCCCATCTTCTTCTCGGGGTTGGGATCCGGATGAGTTCGGGCTTTCTACTATGACCTCGGACAGGCTACTGTCCTTGGTAGCCCGTTATCGTCTTCCTGATAACTTAGTTTTTAGTCTTCCCTTGAGTCAGTATCCTTGGGTTCATGGTCACCACGAGCTCGCAGTTTTCGAAGAGCAGCTCGTAGCCGGGCTGCGCTTCCCGCTCCACCCATTTATTATAGAAATAATCAAGTTTTTTGACATCACCATCGGCCAACTACACCCGAATCCATCCAAACTATAGTAGGTACCATCTCCCTGTTCCACGAGTACAACCGACCTCTGTCCTTAGACGTTTTTAGTTCGGTCTGTTCAATAAAAAAGAACTCCGCTTGTCTACGCGGTGACGTTCGACAAAGTTACTACATCTCTCCTCGGCCCGGGTTCACAATCCTGTTCAGCAGCCCAAACAAAGTACCGGCCTGGAAGAGAAGATACTTTTCTGTTCGAAACCCTGAGGGATGGCCCTTCCCGACTCACTGGAGGGTGGCTATCAAAGATCCCGGGGTAAGGTTAGATGCAAAGACTAGGGCGGTCGTTAACTCCTAGAGGGACCTCGGCCTGGAGATGAGAGATTTCTTGGCTGAGGAGAAGCTTGTGCGAGTTGGGCTGAGCCCTCCTGGTAGGCTTCCACCTCGGTACTTATTTACTTTGAATTTTTTTTCTTTAGTTCGTGACTAACTTTTTCTTTTCCTATTGCAGTAGCTATGACGGAGATCGATGCAGAGAACCTTCTGAAGAGCTTTTAGAGAGGGAAGAAGAGGAAGGCCTCAAAGAAGGCTCGTCGGGAGGCCGGTCCTTCTGCCCCCGTTCCGCCCGAGGTCGCTGCGCCGGAGCCGATCTCTGCCGAGCTTCCGGAGGAGGAGGTCCGTCCCCAGCCTCCCATTGTGGATCTGGGCGAAGACCAGGACGAAGGCGTTCCGCCTCGCAAACTGGAGAGCACTTCCGCGCTCAAACCTCAGCCCTCGAAGGAGAGTATAATGACCCCTTGGCTCGGGCTCCTCAAGAGTAAGGACGTTGTTTTTCCTATCGAGGTCGTGGAGTGGGCCAACATGCCTACAAGCCAGCTCAAAGGCGGGGCTGCCAGCTATTGCATGGTGGTCAGTATTCTAACTTTACGCTTCATTTCCTTGTCTGCTTTTTTAAGTGTACTTACCTCTGCTTCGTTTGATAGGTGAACTCCACCATTCACTCGTTGGTCTACCAGTCCGAGGTCCGCCTGAAGCAAGTTCGAGAGGCCGAGGAGAATGCACGGAAGCTTTACCGCGAACTGGACTTAGCTCGAGGTGAGATTCTTCAGGCTAAGAAGGGAGCTCGGAGTCAATAGGAGCTGATCTTGGCACTGACTAAGGAGAAGGAGAAGCTTCAGTGCGAGAATGAGAACCTTGAAGCAATGATCAAAGAGCGCACTGAGATCTTCGAGACCACCATTCAAGAGGCGCAAGCTGAAGAGAGGGAGCGTGCCATCGAAAGCTTCAAGGAGTCTCTGGAGTTCCACAATCTCCAAGTCGAGTACGGATCGAGCTCTTACCGGTCTGGCTTCAAGCTATGTAAATATCTGATGCGGTTGAAGTTTCCCGATCTGGACATCGGAGTTGTTTCTATGTTCGACCTCACTCCCGAGACGGCGAAGGCGGCCAACGAAGAATTTGGTTCCTCCGAAGATGAAAGCGACAATGAGATTCCCGAGGCGGGCCCGTCAGGCCGAGAGGACGCGGAGGAGGATCATATGGAGACCGATCTGCCTAGTAGTCCGAATGCATGATTCTTGCCTCTTTCCTTGGACCCTTATGATGTACACCCCGGGCCTCCGAACTCGGTTTATAGTGAAAGTTTCTCCTTTTTCTTCCTTTTGTACTCAAAATTTTATATCAATGAAATGCAAACATTTTGACTATCTTCGTGCAAAAAATTTCAAAGTGTTAATAACTCCCAAACTGGCGAACTAAACCAAGTAGGAGTAAAAATGTGTAGGTTACCCCAACTGTCAAGTTAACGAGCTAGACTACGAGTAGGGATAACTGAAATAAAATTTTTCCAAGTGTAGGTTACCTCGAACTGTCGAGCTAACGAGTTGGACTCCGAGTAGGGGTAACTTATCATTATTGTACACCGAGGTGGGTTAGACGTCGTAGGGTTTATACCCGAACTGTCTATGCCTTAGGTGTGAGAGCTTATTTGCCTATGCCGGAGAGACGACTACAACTTGTCTACCAATGCCGAAGAGGCGACTAGGACTTATCCACCCATGCCGAAGAGGCAATTGGGATTTTTCCGCCCATGCTGAAGAGGCGACTGAGACTTATCCGCCCATGCTGAAGAGGTGACTAGGACTTATCGTAGTACCGAGGTCTTATATGTGCTTGGCATCATGGCCCTTAGGCTTTTGGGAGTGACTCGCAGTCCTCTCTCTAGTTCGACGATCACAAGTAGTATCTTCTCAGGTTGCCGACGTTCCACGCTCGAGGTACTTGTTTCCCTTCCAAGGTCTTGAGCTCGTACGTACCTTCCCCGAATACCCATCTTACTCGGTACGGACCTTCCCAATTCGGTTCAAGCTTACCAACACCGGGCTCAGGTACCATAACCTTCTGAAGAACCAGGTCACCGACACGGAAGTGTCGCTTTTTGACCCGGGCATTATAGTATCGAGCTACTCTTTGTTGGTAGGCTGCAGTCCGGATGTATGCCAAGTCTCGTACTTCTTCCACCAGGTCTAGGTTGGCATGGAGCTCGTCATCATTTGTCTCCACGTCGTAGGCCTCCAAGCGTAGTGTAGGCACCTCGATTTCTGCTGGGATTACCGCTTTCATGCCGTAAGTGAGGTTAAAAGGAGTCTCACCCGTGGCAGTCTTGACGGTGGTCTGGTAGGCCCAGAGTACACTGGCAGTTCGTCTACCCACAATCCTTTGGCTCGAGCTAACCGAGCTTTCAATCCACGGAGTATGGCTCTGTTGGTGACTTCCACTTGCTCGTTCGCTTGGGGGTGTGCCACCGATGTGAAATTTTGCTGAATTCCCATCTCAGCACACCAATTCTGAAACTTGATATCCTCAAATTGCTTCCCGTTGTTAGAGATGAGTACCCAAGGTAGCCCGAAGCGACACACTATGTTCCTCCAGAAAAAGTTTTGTATGTTGTGGGTTGTGATTGTTGTTAGAGGTTCTGCTTCCACCCACTTCGTAAAATAGTCTACTACTACGACCAGGAACCTCCTCGGTCCTGTCGCTGGCGGGAGTGGGCCAAGTATGTCGATTCCCCACTGTGCGAAGGGCCATGGGCTGGTGAGGTATTTGAGGTCGGCAACAGGTCGGTGGTGGATGTTGGCGTGCCTCTGACACTTGTCGCACTTCTTGACAAGCTCGAGTGCGTCTGCCTTCATCATGGGCCAGTAGTAACCTTGTCGTAATGCCTTCTGGGCGAGAGCCCTGCCCTCCAAGTGTCCGTCGCACAAGCCTTCATGGGCGTCACGGAGGACGGGTTCGGCCTTTGAGGGTCGCAAGCAGCGCAAGTAGGGGAGCGTGAAAGATCTCCTATACAACTGTCCGTCTATAATGACGTACTTAGCCGACTAGCGTTCTACCCATCGGGCCGCACTGCGTTCTGCAGGAAGGGTCTTGTGAAGCAGATAACTCACGAGCGGGTCAATCCAGCTCGGCTCTGCTTGTGCTACGGGAGCGACCTCTCCTGCCCCCCCGAGAATACTAGGCCGAGGTAAGTCTTCTATATACACGGTCTGCATGGTGTTTCTGCTTATGCTAGCTAACCAGGACAAGGCGTCGACCTCAGCGTTCTCGGATCTCGGGATCTGCCTGATGAAGTGGAGATGAAGTCGCGCAGTATCTCCCTGACTTGGGCCAAATAAGCTGCCATGATGGGGTTGCGGGCTTCATATTTGCCGTTAACTTGGTTGACCACGAGCTGGAAGTCGTTGCATATGACAAGGTGCTTAGCCTTCACTTCCTTTGCTAGAGTGAGCCCGGAAACCAATGCTTCGTACTCTGCTTCGTTTTTCGATGCTAGGAACCCGAACCAGAGTGCGTATTCCAGCTTCACCCTGCTTGAACCATACAGAATTATTCCCGCACCACTTCCTTGTTGGTTGGACGAGCCGTCAACGTGGAGGATCCAGGGCTCCTCGTCCCAGGTCGGACCTGCTCTAACTGGGATTGGTGTCGCACTGGTTGAAGCTTCCACCGTGTGCTTGGGCTCGACCAGATCAGAAGTTGCGGTACTGAACGTACAATCTACCACAAAAATGGCCAAGGCTTGGGCTTTAATTGCCGTCCGAGGTTTGTACTGGATGTCGTACTCGCTGAGTTCGGTAGCCCACTTCATCAATCTGCTAGACACCTCGGGCTTGAGCAAGATCTGTCTCAGAGGCTTATTGGTGAGGACGACGATGGTGTGGGCTTGGAAGTACGGACGAAGCTTGCGAGCTGCTTTGACTAGCGCGTACGCCAGTTTCTCGATCTCCGGATACCTTGTTTCAGCATCCTGCAAAACTTTGCTAACATAGTAGATGGGTCGTTGGACCCGATCTACCTCTTTGATCAGTACCGAGCTGACCACCTCTTCACTTGCGAAGAGGTATAGTTTTAAAATATCCCCTTCCTTGGATCGGGTCAGAATTGGGGTACAAGCTAAGTATCTTTTTAGCTCGTCGAAGGCAAACTAACACTTCATAGTCCACTCGAAGTCTTTACTCTTTTTTTATAGCCTTAAAGAAAGGTAGGCAGCGATCTGCCGACTTAGACATAAAACGGCTCTGAGCGGCTATCCAGCCATTCAGCCTCTGAACTTCTTTTAGTTTGCGGGGTGGTCTCATATCTAAGATGGCCTTTATTTTTTCCGAGTTGGCTTCGATGCCACGTCGGTTGACTATGTAGCCCAAGAATTTACCCGAGGTGACCCCGAAGACACACTTGTTGGGATTTAATTTCATATTATACTTTCATAAAATTTCAAAATCACTTTGCAAATCGTTTAATAAAAATTTTGAAAATTGGGTCTTAATGACCATGTCATCTACATAGCACTCAACTTTATTGCCGATTAACGGCTCAAAAATCTTGTTTACAAGTCTTTGAAAGGTTGCCCCGGCATTTTTTAATCCGAAGGGCATGACCTTGTAGCAATACAACCCGAGCTCAGTTATAAAGGCCGTCTTTTCTTCATCAGCGGGGGTCCATCCTGATCTGGTTGTAACTAGAGTATGCATCCAGAAAGCTCAGCAACTCATGCCCTGAGGTCGCGTCCACTAGGCGGTCGATCTTGGGTAGCGGGAAACAGTCTTTTGGGCAGGCCCTATTCAAGTCGGTATAATCGACGCACATGTGTCATTTACCGTTGGCCTTTTTTACCAGAACCGGGTTAGCTACCCAGCTCGGGTAATGAACCTCCCTGATGAAGTCTGCCGCTAAGAGCTTCCCGACCTCTTCGTCGACTGTCCTCCAGCGTTCCGGGGCGAGGTTGCGCTTTTTCTGTCTAACCGGCATGACTAAGGGATCGGTATTTAACTTGTGAGTCAAAATTTTAGAGTCTATTCCGAGCATTTCTGCCGCGAACCAAGCAATGTGAACCGTCTCCTCTGTTGGTGTAGCTTGCTCTTCGGCATACTCCGTAGATCGCTCGAGCTCAATGTCAGCCGCTAGTTTGGCTTTTCCCTTGAGGGCGGCGACGTAGCACTTACGAGATTTGAGTTGGTCGCCTCGCACAACCCCTACTCCGTAGTCCGTAGGGAACTTCATTGCCAGGTAATAGGTGGATACTACTACACGTAGGGCATGCGTAATAGGCCGACCTACTATGGCATTGTAAGGAGAGGGAGTTGCGACCACCAGGAACACGTGCTCGAACCTTACAATATTCAGCCACGTGCCGACCTCTACGGGTACTGAGACTCGCCCTAGAGGTCTGACCTCCTTGTCGCTGAAGCCTACCAGGGGGTATCTATCGGATTTAGGTTGCCTTCTTGAAGCTACAACTTTTCGAACATGTCTTTGAATAGTATGTCCGCTGAGCTGCCCGAGTCCACCAGGATGCGTTTGACTTCGAAGTAGTTTAACCTCAGATTTATCACCAGGGCGTCATCGTGAGGATATTGGATCTCGCACGCATCATCCTCCGTGAAGTAAATAGGGTCTTCAAGTCGAGGTCTTTTCGGCGGGTTCTGCTCCTCTCTTTCTAGTTCGCGGACTGAAGTTCGTCCCGCTACCGAAGTACATCCCGTGATGATGGATCCACCAGTAATCATATTGATTACCCCACGAATCGGTCTCTCCTCGGGCAGCCGCCGTGGTGGCTTCTCTTTCTGCCTGCTATTGGACTTAGGAGCATTCCTTCTTTGGGTCTCCTGCCGGTCTGTTTGCCGATTTACTTGGCTTCTTTCTTCTCTCGGTATGAAATTTTTCAGATACCCGCGACGGATGAGCTCCTCGATCTTGTTGCGGAGGTTCCTACAGTTCTCCGTACTATGCTCGTGGTCTCTGTAGAAGTGACAGTAGACATTCCTGTTTCTGGTGGCGGAATCTCCCCTCAACCTAGGAGGCCACTTGACAAAGGAGGAGTCTTTGATAGCCATCAGGATTTCTCCTCGCTTAGCGTTGAGGGGTGTGTAGTTCATCCTTTCAACAGGTGGGGTCTTGGAACGCTGACCTGACTTGCGAGATCGCGAAGGAGATCAGCTCCCAGACTTGTTTTCTCCCCTGGTTGGGGACTTACTATTTCTTCTTTTATTCCCGTCATTACCTATGTTGTCACCATCTCTTTTTCTTTTCTCTACTGGATTGTCGGTCTTCTGATTCATCTCTTCCTCAGTTCCGATAAACTGGTCAGCGAGTTTGAGGAATTTTGTGTTGTCTTTCGGTTTATTGGCCACTACATGCCATTTAAATTCTCGGTGAGTTATGCCCTTTTTCGCTGCCATGAGTCTCACCACTGGGTCTAAGTTGGGGATCTGCAGGCAGGTGTCGTTGAAGCGCTTGATGTAGCTTCTGATGGACTCCCCTTCTCTTTGTACTACATTAAGCAGGCTCTCTTGCGACCTCGGGCACTTCTTGGTGGTGATAAAGTGCGAGGTGAATAACTCCACGAACTGCGCCCAACTCTTGATTGATCCTGGCGTGAGGTTCTGATACCATGTGCGAGCTACTCCTTTGAATGTGGTGGAGAAAGCTATGCACATGCAGGACTCGTCAGCCCCAACTAGGTGCATCTGGGACTGGAAGGAGTCCATGTGATCGTTAGGATCAAAAGATCCGTTATACTTATCTAGGGGAGGCATCTTGAAGTCCTTGGGCATCGGGGTCGCCAAGAGCTCGGGAGACAGAGGGGATGACCCGGAGAGCAGAGGAGCGGTCTTTGTACCTACCGAACCCGCCTCCTCTTTACCTTTCACCTGTTCCTGTTGGTTCGGTCTCGCGAGTTGGCTGTTCTGAACTAAAGTTCGGTGTGCCTTGCGATGCCTTCGCTGTTGCTTCTTTATGGGCTCTGCATTGGTGCTGCTAACCTCGGTATGCTCTGGTACTGTTCTGCCGCAAGGTAGTTCTCCTGGTTCCTTGTGGGATTTTGGGGCTGGCTGTCGTGGATGGAAGGACCTTACCTTGAGTTCACGGCCAGAACCTTGAACCGGTTACCTACGAGCGATCCACCTTCTTGATGCGAACACCAAGGAAGAACGACTCTATTAGGCTGAGTGTCATCGGACCTGTTTCCGAGGTTGCCTTGTGAAGCAGGCGGAGTGATCTGTCCATCTTTCCTCTCGCGAGGTGAGACTTGGCTCCTGAGAGGAACTGGGACTTGGGAAGTCTCCTCACTTCGGTGGGGAGATCGAGTGATGCCTGCACGCGAGGTCGGTTCTGATGAGTTGTTGGGTGCCAGGTGGAACTAGTTGTTGGCTTTGTGACAGTGGAGGGAATTGTTGCTGGTAGTGCTGGTAGAACATATACTGCTGGTACTGCTGGAACTGCTGGATCTACTGCATTTGGACCTGGATGGCCCGCACACAGTGCACCAGGTCGTCGAACTGGGATTGTCCGACTCCGGGGGAAATCACAGACGGCTCAGTGAAGGTTATGCCTACCATTGGAGGGAGTGGGGCGTTCACCTGTGTAGTATTTTGTGGCATAGTCAGTGTTGGGACCCCAGCCACAGTAAGCTGTTGATCGTGAAGGTGAGGTTGGGACCCCACACCGAAGGAAGCTGAGGTTGCCCCCTAGAGACAATCACCTCACTGCTCTGTCCGACGTGACTGGAAGAGACCATTGATTTCAGTGGGAAGCTGTTGATCGTGAAGAAGGCTTTTTGGTCGAATTTCCCATAGGCGGCGCCAATTGATGTAACGCGATTTGACTACTCTCTGCTGGAGGATGATCTGGCTTCCAGTCGGACGACGAGCTAGGTGAATCTGCAAGACAAGATCAGAGAACCCGGGGTGGCTAACCTGGCGAGGTCACTCCGATGCTTAAGTTAGTAATCTGATGCGAGCTGAATATCTTTGAGAGCTTAGAGAGCTAGAGAGCTAGAGAGCAGAAAAATCACGCGTACCTTGTGCCCTCGGGGTTGGAGCCTTTATATAGTTGAGTTTTCGCAGGTCTTGTAGATCGGTTCTGTGATTTTCGTCACGATGGGATCTGTTTCCGCTTTAATTGGGGGATAATGCTATCAACTAATAAAGCTTATCAATTCCGCCCGAACCAGGCAGGAAGGAGATAAGGCTTATCGTTATGCGGCGTGATCCTACGTTTGGGGTATGTTGGAGAGATTTCCGGGATCGTCACGTAGTGGTCCGGGTCGCTATCCCCGAGTTGATACTTTTTAATTTCCGAACTAGATTGAATGCCAAAGTGCCTTGAGGCCAGGGTGACCTTGTGCCGAGGTGGTTGAATATCCGAGCTGAACTGTTGCGAATTAAGCGTGTTTAATCAGGTTGTATCCACGCGTCCCCTTTTTACCTAGGTCGGGTCAAATCACCCTTCATCAAGTGGCATAACTGTATTTTCGTCATTGGTTTAGAGCTCCATTCAAGCGTTGTTTAGGCATAACTGTATTTTTGAGTGTGAAACCGCTCTCTCTCTCTCTCTCTCTCACTTCTTCCTCTCCTCACACTCTCTTCACCCTGAATCTGAATACCCTTCCCTTTTATTTTAGGGTTTAGAGCTTCCGTGTGGCTTCTATATTTGAAGTTTAGGTTTCCTCTGGCTCACCCTATTAGGGTTTATTGGATTCGTGCAGAACAAGCTTCAGCATCTAGCGGGACAACATGCTGTTTTTTGTAGGGTTTCGTCTCACTTGTTCTTGTTTTCTCTAAGTAACAATTAATTGTTTTTATATTTATTCATAAACCTGTAAATTCATTGGTTTAAGTGAACTCTGACTGTAGGGACCTTTCCTATAACAATCTAAGTGGTTCCTCGCCAAAAATATCCGCTAGAACTTTCAAGTATGATTTTCTTTTTCTCATTCTCTTGATTTTTCCATTTTTGGAGTTATGTTTGATTTTTAGCGTTATCTATTTATATCCTTCTTTAGAATTATTGGGAACCCTTTAATTTGTCGACTAAACGCTGAAAACAACTATTCTGCTGTGTCACCAGAGCCACTAACATTTTCTACCAGATGTTCTGTTGCCAATGTGTATTTTGCACAGAACAATATTGATGTTGAAATTAGGAAGCTGAGGCATGACCTTCCACACCATGAAGTGCGACAGGTATATTCTGTAACATCACGTTCCCTTTCCCTCCTGCTAGCAGTCTGAGTTTTCAACCTTTGTGAAATTCCTGAATTTAATTACTTACCTCTCTTTTTCAGGTGATATGCTCACTATGTGGCACAGAGCAAGAGGTAAGTGTTATGGTATTTAAGTAACTAAACATCTATGATTTTTTTCCTTATTTACTTTCTTTGTGTAACAATATTTTGTTAAGGATGTGTTTAGATTAGGGTGGAAGTGGAAATGAGTAGTGGAAAAGAATTCATGATATCTGCTCCAACCGTTTAGTTCTGAAAAAATGAGTCAAAGGAAAGAGGGAGCAGGGGGTGATTTTTATCTGTATTTTTCATTGAATCAATGACCCAGGGGGTTTGTTGTTTTATCAATTGTAGCTTGGAATCCATGCTGCTTTTCCACTAGTACCATGCAATGCAAACACAGCCCAAGGCTCCTTTTTCCCTAGCTTTGTTGTGCAGCTTCTCTATAGTGTTATATACCCACTATTACCCTGAAACCTTGCATTGCCTAGCTAGTGGTATCAGACACGAGACATACCTAATGTGACACACAGTAGATAGTGCATGGCACTTTTGAGTATGCTTTATAGAATTAACACTAAAGCATGTAAAATGCTTTGTTTAAACAAATTATACCATAGAAAATTTATATATGTTAGAAGTCTAATTAACTTCAGTGACAAATACATATTGAGAAATAAAACTTCGATATTGATAAAATAACTAAAAATAAAACTTCACTTCTAAAATTAGATATAGAAGCATGATATTGGCACACAAATGGGGTACCTATAGTTGTATCTGTGTTCAGGATCTTAGGAAATGGAGTTTATATATGTGTCAGTATCTTACATTTCTGTGGACTTTTTTACTTTGATTGACAGGTTCGGCAAGTTTGTATAAACTGTGGTGTGTGCATGGGGAAGTATTTCTGTGAGACTTTTAAATTGTATGATGATGATGTAAGTTGTTAAACCTTAAAAGTTCCTTATTCCTCTGGTACCAGGATGTGTGATAATCTTATCTATGTTGCCAATTGCAGACATCAAAGGAACAGTATCATTCCGATGGCTGTGGAATTTGCAGGTATGATCCTCCAACATTTAAGAGCCTTTGTTTTCAGCTATTTGTTTGAGAAATTTGTATTTTGTTTTTGTTTTTCATGGGGATGTTTTAATCTATGCTTGCTTGCAGGATTCGTGGGATTTTTTTCAATGGGTGTTCACAACATTGATGTGGGATTTCCAAATTTTCACCAAACATAAGAGGTTCACATCGGCCGACGCTACACATCACAACTGTGTAGTGGGAACATCTTTCAATGATAATATGGAAGATGTTCCTAATGCACGGTGAGATGTGCATGTGGGGGATGTGATCTCCATACATAACTTATGTTTTTTTTTTTATTTTATTTTTATGTGGACCTATTTCAAGGGGCTGCCTGAAAGTCCTCCCAAAGAGACACTCAGTTGGGTTAATATTTGTTTCAGGTATGAATCTCATCATAAGAATATGTATGTATGTGTGTGTGTGTGTATATATATATATTTATAATTATATATAGATTTTATTGATATTCGGATGGACCAGGTCCAATCCAATCTAATAAATATTTTATTTGCAAGTTTCACCTTATTAAAACTCTTATACTTGAACTTCACAGCAGGTTGCTTGCAAGTCTTTTGTAATCATTCTAAGATTTTTAAATTTCTTTCAAGTACCACTGTGTCGTCTATCCCAAATAGTAGAATGGTGCACTTACCTCTTGATAGGTGTGAAATTTCCCCTAGTCATTCCATATCAACCCTAGGCTTTTATTCCTGAATTTGCTTCAGACCAAATTCTGCGTAGATGGCATCCATCCTCATGCCCTGTATTCCTTGAATATGTTATTCATTATTGATATGTTCTCTGAGCGAATTTAATGGTTTGCCATTTGTTTTGGCTAAAAAAAAAAGCTAAAGCAAGTTTTAACTAAGGCTGTGTTTGGTTTGATACTTTGATAGCAAATAAGTTGAGGGAAAGTTCCTAGGAAGTTTCACAGCTTTAATGTATATGGTACATAATCAATACAATTTGTACTAAGATCTGAGTTTCATTTTCTTCTACTAGCATCTATTAATCACTAACTCTTTATCCATTTCAACTAAGAACTGGTAGCTTGAGTTAAGGCCTCCTTAATTGGAGCTGAGGAAGCAATTTACTTCTAGTAACTTGAAAAAGCTTCCATTGGAACATCTTTAAAAAGTTCCATTGACTTCAACTAGTGCACTGCTCTGTTAAAAGCCAACCTCAATGATAGGTTCTTTGCTTCTCTCCTTATCTGAAAATACCCTTGAGTTCCTTATCTAAAAGAAATTTTGTTTTCATGCTATCCCCAAGAAATGGAGTTGAGGGAAATTTAACCCTAATTATTTATTAGCAGAAGTTGTCCTATTCCAGAAGCGTTGGAGTTCAAAGAAAATTTTGATGGTAGTGCCATGGGTAACCCCGGTTCAGCAAGGATTGGTGGTGTGTTCAAGAGGAGGGATATCAGAATTTGGTGGGTTTTTAGTGGTCTAATGGGTAGTGCCCCCACTAGGCTGTATGTAGTAAGTAAAGAAAGAATTTAGATATTTATCATTTTCAATTGAATCCTCCCAATGTTTCCATTGACGAAGCTAGATAATGTTAGAGAAATTAATATTCAATAAAGCTTTAGATGAAAAAGTTAGCGTGGTTCCACATTCCGTTGATGTTCCCATTCCAAATTTATTAATTGATTAGCACATTTTCTCATGTTTTTCTTATAGACATGTTTTGAATATTAGGGTTTCTCTTTTTTGAAGGGATGAGAGATCCATCCCATGGACGCCCAAAGATTGCGGAATAAGGGGGCGAATTTCAAAAATTTTGTTCTCCCTTCAACTGGGAATCGCATTCCCTATTTTAGAAAATCATATTTTCAAGGATCATTCTTGAACCATAAACTGAACCAGATCTGAACCAAAAGGAGTAGGAGAGGATTATAC